>SNQJ01S0071331.1:0-38249 GCA_010110895.2 Picea sitchensis | reverse complement strand
AGCCCCGTTCAGTAGAGAATATTAAACAATTCTCAAAACTAAGAGAATCTCAGAAAGGTTAATGCACAACTATGATTATTTCACCTAGTTCATTATTATATAATATTTAATGACTCAAAAATAAGTCTCCCTTGCTCATGTACTTGAAACCAATGCATATAAATCATGACATGTGAATGGGGCCAACGTTGAAATTTTTTCAATTTGTGCTTGTATGGATTGAAATTTCACATGGCTAGACTAGATGCATGCAATGACAATATGGGAGGGCTTTCAGACTCAAACATGACTCCCACAAATAATTTCATAATAAAAAAAAAAAGCCTATAGAATAATTAATGTGAAGCGTGACAAGGCCAATTTTTTGGGTGGCATTGCCTGCTCATGTACTTGAAACCAGCGCATATAAATCATAACACGTGAATGGGCCAACGTTGAAATTTTTTCAATTTGTGCTTGTATGGAATGAAATTTGACATGGTTAGACTAGATGCATGCATTGATGGTATGTGAGGGTTTCCATACTAAAACATGAATCACACAAACAATTCAAAAATAAAACAACAATCCTATAGAGTCATTAATTTGAATGGGGCCAATGTTGATTTTGTTTTCAATTTGTGCTTGTATGAACTGAAATTTCATGACATGTTAGGACAACACACATGCATTGACGGTATGGGTGGGTTTCTAGCCTCAAACATGACTCAAAAAAAGAATTCAATAATAAAAAATTATTTGGTTATTCTATCAAAACCTAAAAATAAGGTGCACATGCTCATGTACTTGACCCTACTTATAAGTGACATGTGAATGGGGCCAACGTTGAAACTTTTTCAATTTGTGCTTGTATGGACTGAAATTTGGCATGGTTAGACTAGACACATGCAATGACAGTATGGGAGGGTTTCCAAACTCGAACATGACTCACACAAACAATTTCACAATCAAACAAAAATCCTATAGACTAGCAGAGCATCAAAACCGACACATATAAATCATGACATGTGAATAGGGCCAACGTTGATTTTTTTTTAATTTGTGCTTGTATGGACTAAAATTTGACATGGTTAGACTATACATATGCATTGAAGGTATGAGCGAGTTTCCAAACTCAAACATGATCACTCGCAGAAAAAATTCGACAATAAAAAAAAAGCCTATAAAATAATTAATGTGAATGGAGCCAAAGAATATATTAATTATATTAAATACAAAAAATAAAAAAACATAAAAACAAAACAAAACATATAACTCATATAAAAAAACACTAAAACCAAACTAGCTCCCATTCCCACACTAGCAAAGCACTAGCAAAACCATCGCACCCATTCCCAAACTAGCAAAGCACTAGAAAAACCATCGTGTCCATTCCCAAGACTAACGAAGCAGCAAAACCCGGTCATGTGCATAGAAAATCCCCTCGGCAGTGACAAAGAGAGTCGAAGGAGGCCCTATCCAAAAAATTTGGACAATGACAGAGGTAGAGGATCCCTATCCGGCAAAACTCGTCAGTGATCGTGGAGTGAAGAGATCAGGGGTTGATATCATGCCACCAAAATCAATAATTTCTTAATTTATGATTTTTCTTGGTTTAATCATGTCAAAAAAATGCTCCTAAACTATTTTTTTTCACCTCTCCCAACCGATCCTCATCAATGTGGTCTTTGAGAGAGAGATCAATCGATAGGACCATGATCAATAGGGCCTTTAAGTAGGCACTCTTTTAGGGACACCCTTTAGGCGCTCAATCGATAGGACCTACACTCCATAAGGAAGGGAGAGGGATTGTAAGGGTCTCTTTTAAAGATATAGAAGGGTCTCTTACTCACCCCATTCAGGACAATCGATATGATAGATGCCGAGAAATACTTCTCCATCTTACCAAAATCCTCGTACAAAGAATAGATAACTTTCATGTTGGCCTGCAGAGACGAATCTACAGTATCCAACTCAAATATCCCATTCACAATGCCCATTGTAACCATAATGGGTCCAAACTTCTCCACTTTATCATCACCATCAATGACAACATCATGACCTTGTCATTTCTCTTGTTTGTACTTAATAAGTTTATTCCCACTTTCCAAAAGGAAATCAAACACATTATGCCTCACTTTGATGACCAAAATCTTATCAGGAGACTTAGCTAGAACAGAATAAAGGGGCTCAAATACCATACCAAAAGTCTCTATCCCAAGTGGTAGAAAATCAACAATTTTATTGAGGTAAACATCCACAAAGTGAAGATTAACACTCTTTGCAGGGTACTTATCTTGGGCCAAAAGGGTTCTGTCCCTCAAATCCACCATGAGCCCTTTTGTTAACTCATAGCCCCACCCATGGTCGTCTAGAAGGAGAAAAATGTGATGAAGAAATTGATTGAGAATGAGATAGAACTTGTCTAAGTGTAGATCCAATACTTTGATACTATCATTTTCTACTTAAATAGATAATAAATGGATTGATCATATTTGATAGTATCAAAACCAATATCATTACAATAACACCTTGAATTACAATAACACTTATGCAACTTTATGCAACTATGAAACTTTATGCAACTTTATGCAACTATGTGCAACTATGAAACTTTATGCAACTTTATGCAACTATACAACTTTATGCAACTTTATGCAACTATGAAACTTTATGCAACTATGCAACTTATGAAACTTTATGCAACTATGTGCAACTATGCAACTTATGAAACTTTATGCAACTATGTGCAACTATGCAACTTTATGCAACTCTACTTTTACAACTTGTCCTTTTACAACTCGAGTTTAACAACTCATTCAACTTGACTCTTATACATGGCAATTCAAATTTCTTCATGGTGGATAGTGTTACACATGCCAATGCACTAGATCAATATATTTGCATCATTTGCAATATCAGGAAGATTGTTTGTTTCTAGTTCATAGGAATTTTACGTTCAACCTAACTTTTTCTTGAGACATGACTTGAGACTTCAATTACAACTCTCCCTTGACTTGGCAATGCATGTGAACTAACTCAACATGCACATGACATGCATGCAACATGCAGCTATGCAACTTTATGCAACTTTATGCAACTATGCAACTTATGCAACTTTATGAAACTTTATGCAACTATGCAAATTATGCAACTTTATGCAACTATGTGCAACTTATGCAACTTTATGCAACTCGAATTTTACAACTTGACCTTTTACAACTTGAGTTTAAGAACTCATTCAACTTGAATCTTATACATGGACATTTTAATTTCTTCATGGTGGATAGTGTTACACATTCCAACGCACTATATCAATACATTTACATCATTTGAAATATAGGAAGATTGTGTGTTTCTAGCTCATAGGAATTTTACTTTCAACCTAACTTTTTCTTGCGACTTGACTTGAGACTTCAGTTGCAACTCCCCCTTGACTTGGAAACGCATGTGAACTAATTTTTCATGCACATGACAGACATGCATTGCATTTCATGCATGCAACATGCAACTATGCAACTTTATGAAACTTTATGCAACGTTTTGCAACTATGTGCAACTATGCAACTTTATGCAACTTTGAAACTTATGCAACTTGTTGGGGAGAGCTGTTCCACCCATACACATGACCTTTTCCTTTTTTAATATGATTGCCTAACACATTCATGAATTGATCCAACACTATCTTAAATATCTCAACTATTATTGTTTATGCTCTCCACATGACTAAGGTATCATCAACAAAATGCAAATAATTTATTTCTTTAAATTAACTGATCTCTAAAATAAGCCTTAAATTGATAATTCTTCTTCAACATCATCCATCAATCATATTTCATGGCCATGTACCTCCACAAAGTGCTTAAATCCTTTTACCAAATGGATCCCATTATTTCAACTTTTGAATAAAACATTTCTTATTCTTCCAAAAACATTTCTTACCAATGCCATCTACCATAGTCCCTTTTCTTTTTTTCTTTTTGGAAGTTGAATAGCTCATAATTGTTACAATGACATTCTTGTTGTCATACCTCCTCACAACAAGAACAAACAAACAAACCAAATTCCCTCGACAATCTTTGATCGAGGGTTACATACAATACTTCCTTTCTCAATTGTGGTGCATAGATCTATGTATATACATAATTAAATCTTGTAGTCACAATATGATTAGTGAAGAAAGCTTAGATAGAGAGTAATATTCTTGAAAGGATGATGGATGGGTGGGTGTATACAATGGTTTGTAAATAGTGAGTTTTGATTACAAACTGAGGAGAAAGATGAGATGAGATATTCATGGGAGAGTGAGAGGATTTCTTAATGAATCATATTTTTGAATCAAGATATTGTTGTCTCCTTCTACAAATGTTTGTTAACTATTTCTCTCATTCGATGGAGTAGTGAAGGTACAACCAAAAAGGTATTTTTCAGATATTTCCTCCTCGAGTGAGGGAATTTAGGAATACTAGAGAATATTGAGGCATCTAATAGGCCTAAAAGAGGGAGATCAACTAGATGTCAAAAGATTAGAATAAAATTCCATAAACAAATGGAATTTTTTTCTCGCAGAAGGTGGGTCATGATATTATGATGATGATACCAATAGGCAACATCGTGGTTCCCTTGAGGTACAAACATATAGTGAAACAATGGGTACCCAAGGATCTTCCTTGTCTAAACAAATATTTTTGTGTGAATGAGAGGATATTTCGGATTGCACCATCGTCATTACACGGTTTGGGGTTGTTTTACATGGATGTCATAAAGGTGGGTTACAAAAGATGTACTGAATTGATGGAATATGTTAGACCCTGATAAAATTACAAAGATTGGATGTGGCTGGTCCAATGTACACGCAATATATGCATATACAGTATTTCTACAAATTATTTATAGCTAAAAGACAATAATCAAAATAAAAAATTGAGTATGTACATTGACGAAAGGCCAAAAAAATCCGGGAATATTGCAGGGTTTATAAATAGTACACAACCTAGGTCTACAAATAAGCAACCCAATTGTGTATTTGAGGGGTGTGAAGGAAACCATGATTTCGTGTGTGCCATAAAATCAATAGTTGCAGGGGAAGAGTTGTGGATAAATTACAATATGATTCAAATAGATACAGACATTGTTACTATGGGAGTGGTAATTATAACATTTCACCAAACCTGTAATTAATGAATCTAATAACTTATGTTTTTGTTAATTAATTTTTTTTCTTAATGTTTCATTTCAATATAAGCAATATAAGGAATATGTTTCATTAAATGACACCATCCTCTTGGCAGCAGGTATACATCATTTTTAATTATGTTTTTTCAAGAGTCTATTGGTTTCATTTCGATATTAATGGTTTCAATATTTTTGTTGCAAGTTGTTGATCAGGGCAAGTCCCCGATGGATGAGATGACACCATCGTTGGGGCAACAGGTATATCCCATTGTAAATTGTACAACTTAAATATAAGTAATGTGTTTTTAAATTATGTTTTTTCGAGAGTCTATTGGTTTCATTTAGATATTAATGTTTTCAATATTTTTGTTGCAAGTTTCACCTGACCGAAGCAAGTCCCCGGTAGATCAGAGGACACCATCCTCAGCCCATCTTGTATAACCCATAGTAATTGTACAAATTAAATGTGTTGTATTTTTACATGTTTTTTATGAGTCTATTGGTTTCATATATTTATATATTGGTTTTTTCGATATTAATGTTTTCTATATTTCTATCGCAAGCTACGTATCCATTAATAGATAAATCCATAGAAATGGATGTGGATGAGATAATGTACGATGATGACATCACATCATTTGTTAATCCCTTTCAGATGTTAAAGAAGTCCGTAAAAAAAATAAATGTGGAAATCCTTCATTTGGTATTCATTCAGCCACAAACGAAGGAGATCAAAGAAAAGATTGATCATTTGGCGATGAGAGCTCAGTCATTGAATGTAAGCTGCAAGATATTTAATTAGAAGATGAATTCTTTTATAGTTTTATAT
The DNA here is from genome assembly GCA_010110895.2 of Picea sitchensis. Taxonomy (NCBI): domain Eukaryota; kingdom Viridiplantae; phylum Streptophyta; class Pinopsida; order Pinales; family Pinaceae; genus Picea; species Picea sitchensis. The sequence continues at coordinate 32,266 of SNQJ01S0071331.1, read as the reverse complement.
TTTATACTCGTATATGTCATGAGCTAAAATATGGTTTGTTTTTACAGGAGTATTTGCGTCCACATAATCCTGGTGAGGGGCCTACTACTACTATTGATGTTACTGATGAGTGTTCACATCGCTTGCATCTAACCCCACGTGCATCTGAAAATGTGCCATTTTTGTCAAATGAATAGTCGGAAACACATAGCAGGACACCTCAAAGGGAATATGTGGGTGCACCCTCTACTGCTCGATGCATGACAGATCATGCAGAACAAGGTCAGGGGATCGATGCATCAGAGAGTAGTATTGATATTGCTCAAGCAACATTTCATGGATCTTCCCGTGTTATTGGTATGAGAACAATACAAACAACATTTTTAGTGGATGAAAATCCCATTCCCATAAATATAGAGAACATCCTAGGTATTAATAGAAATGTTTTAACTATTATATATAATATTATTGAAATTTACTCATAGATCATTCTTTTTAAACTAATGATGACATGATCGTTTTGCAGGAAATGACGGTTTTTTTTTAAACATCTAAATGATTGGTCACTAGAGATATTTGGTCCCACCATTTGCACAGGGTGGGATAAACAATTAAAAATTTAAAAGATGAGCTAATTAATAGCTTGATTGGGTTGTTTGGTGTTGAGACCTTCAACCGAGCGAAGGTCCTCAAGAAAGTCGGCCAACATATGAAGATTGTGAGGGGCCAATATAGGGTTCATATAGAAACAAACCCTAGGTATGAGCGCCCTCCAATGATTCCAGTAATGGAGTGGAAAGACCTACTAGATCATGGAAGGGAGAGGAATTTAAGAAAATAGGGAAAGCTACCACCGGGCACAGGAAGGTATGCAGTAATTTGAACAATGTAATTATATGCTTATTACTCTTTTTTTATATGAAATTTGCAACATCTAATGTATTTCAAGCTTTTCATAGGCCACCAAACACATCAAAGGAAACAAATTCCAGAATATAAAAGCATGGCCAACACAAGCTTGGGCCTGGTGGTTATTCGAATCTGGTGGCACGAATTGTTAGTATCAATAACTGAAATATTGTATCCAAATAATAAATTGCATATAAATTTGTTTATATTTCACCAAAAAATATAAATTGATGATCTTATGAAAAATTGCAGGCCGATCAGTTCAACAAAGTGCCAACGAAGGACGACTTGAGGCTTGGCTTCTAGCAAGGCTTTGCAACTATTGTTGAACACCGAAAAAGATTGGGCGTTGGGACAACATGGTCTTCCAGTGATCCACCCTACACATAGGTAAATAAAATCAACAAAGTTTATTTAAGATTGATTACTTTTTCAGTCTATTCATTATTGATTTTGGCCATAAAATATTGAGCCTCTTTGTTTTAAGCGGTAATGGCCCTCTGTTAGGACAACCAATTTTTTTTGTTGCATTAGGAAATATACATTACAATTAATAATGACAACATTGGCACATCATCCGACATGTTAATGAACGATATTAACACATTAACAACCTGCACGACATAAGATGGAACACCATTGCAGTGAATAATGATACATATATCGACGCATTAACACATTAAACAACAACCCGTAACCAATGCATTCCTTTAATAATGACACGTCACAACATAAATCATAAATTGCTCAATTCATCTCATAAGAAAAATCATCAGTTAACATCAAGATAATTCATCATAGTACATGGTCTAATCTAATCTACTCAATCCATCCTTCAGGTAATGATTAAGTGAAATTTGTATAAGGCAATGATATATAAAAATTAAGAATCATAAGTAGAATTACAATCAACGAGTCTAAGATAAACTCATTTCGAAGGGATCCTTAAGAAGATCAATCATCACGTGTCACGAAAATACATCATGTTACTTTACATATCCAACTAAGCATTAAAAGGAGATCAGCCATGCTTAAACAATACAATAATTTAACATGCTACCCTTCATCATGTACCCATTTTATAAAACTAAGAAAATCAACAAGGGCAATAAATAAAAATTCGACAGCTTACATATCCATTAAATAAATTTCAAGGAAGATCTTAACTTATTCTTCCATAAATAAGAGTGCATTTATTTTTCTCAAATTCATTAAAGAAATTAAAAATGACCAATCTATTGTAACAATTAATAGATAATTAGAGGTTAAGCTACATTCCAAGTTAAGAATCCAAAGGAAGAGTTTCAGAATTTATTCCAACCCTTGAACCTGTGCGAAAATGATCTAGTTTTCAACCGAACCTTAATATGGTCCTCAATCTGGACCTTCATCCGGTTCTCCATCCGAACCTTCATCCAGTCCTCCATCCATACCCTGTTATAGAGCAATTTCTGATAACGAAATTTTTTGAAATAAAAGAATATAGGCAACAAGAAATCGGTGTGGGTATGAGTTGAAGCCGAGAAGGCAGAGGTTAAAGGTAAGGGAACACCAATCCAAGCATTCGGGGCTAACAAAAATACCTCAAGGAGTGCCAATGAAGTGGCTCTAATGAACATACCTGATATTCCTGTAGAAATTAAAATGGTTTTAAAAAGGTTCTGGCAAGCATAAAAAGTAAATCCTGAGGTGGAGTACATACATAAATTTCTCCACAATTCCCTCGGTTGAATTGTAATCAACAACAAGAAAAAGGGATGATTCCTGACCTACAATGAAATACCCAAACAAATATGGGATTCTGGCTCAAAGAGCTAACTGTCAACACATAGAGATAAACCAAGAGAATAAAAACACCAGGGAGGCACGAATACAAGGAGAAAATAAATCCACAGCAAGATGCGAGTCAAGCTCACACCACAAGTTGATTCTGGTTAAATAAATGAACACTAAATCTACCTAACAATAGAATGAAATATAAAAATCAAGTTATCAGCAAAAGGGAGAAATGCTTCTAGATTTCCCTCAAGACAATAATTAAATTAAGACCGGTACAGGACATGGAAAACAAAACTGTAAACCAATTTAGAACTCAAACTCGCAAGTGTCAATAATCACTGGATTTTTTCCTAAGCCTATTCTACGCATGGTGATAAGGATAGAGACACGAAACAAGGGTTGCATGCCATGATTTTTTCATTTAATCGATGCACCTCTTGATCTGAAACTCCATCTGGTCCTGGATCTGGACCTGGAAACGAAAAATTATAAAAACTGAAATGCAATACGACCAACGAAATAGATTTTTAAAATGGTTAAGTCTGAAGGAAGGGATAGTACAAAAACGCAGAGGTAGACCAAGGCTGAGTGGCCTGTGCAAATCACATCGAATAAAAGGAGAGGGCACATAGAAAGACTCCCTTCCAATACATAGGAATTACGCTTTTTTTTTAGGGCTGGGGTGAACAAAATTAAAAAAAAAAGATGCCAACCTCTTCACACATAGAAAAAATACAAATGGTTTTGCAAAGTATGGACAAACAAAAAAACCCAACGCAGGTCTCCCTCCGGCACATTATCACACGCAGACAAACACATTTTTGTTGTATAAAAATAGAAGTGATAGGCCTCTAAGCGGATTTAAGCGTTAAGGCGCAGAGGTAAGGAGTTAGGACGTTGGCCATAACAGTGAAGGAATAGGGGAATGTATTCAAGAGGACACGACTAGGTAATAGAATAAAATGCAACAGGGTTTTAATGGCTGGCAAAAACACACAGAGAGGAAAATTCGTGTGGGTTTGGCCTATGCATTTCCCCAGCCACACAGAAGAGAAGGGAAGGAAAGGAAATTACCCAACAAGACACACAGAGTAAAATCGACAGAGCACCCAAATGAAAAACAAACACAGAGTAAAACCATGAAATGATCAAATAAAAAAAACAGAGATGGGTTGAAGGTTTTGGGCATAAAGAAAATGCAAAGTCTGAGGTGGGAAAGGGAAACTATCTCAGAGATTTTGAAAAACCCCAAAGGAAAAGATTCAGTTGTGAATGCATTATGTAACTGGGAAGCAGTAGAGCAGTAAAATAAAGAGGGAAAGAAACCCCAAAATTTACACACACAGATCTAGAAAACCATTACCATCTTCCATCTAAGCATAAATATAGATATAAAATGAAACTGCTTTACAATTGCGAAATTTAGATATGTGTACCATAAATGAAGGCGATGAATCCAAAGTGGATGTCTCACGCTTTTTCTCTATCAAGTTCTTGTTTGCTAACCGATGAGACCTCATTGGTACCTCCCAGCTAATGCTAGTGGTACTCTTGTTCCCCATGATCCTCCCGAGAAGCAAAGAGGCCAAGCACAAAAACCAGAGAATAAGCTACCTCCCAGCTCACCTCGCAAGGTCAAGCTACCACTCTCTATTCAATATGGATATCCCAACTCCCACAAGAAAAACAATCGTTCAGTAAAAATCCAGCAGCATAACCTTATGCTTGTCAATCAGTCCCCATTCCTCTTCTCTGTCATTTTGTTTATAGTCTTCATCTTAGTGACCTTTCCATTTTCACATTAAATTAGTTTTATTAAAATTTAATTAGGAAATATTCTCCCCCATACACTTGTCACCCAATCCCTTAGTTGCACCAAAAATAATTAATTAATTAAATTAAATTGCCAATTTCCATCACCCACCTAAAAGCATTCCTAAAAATGCTCCTTGTTGTCCCTTTATTCCCTCCATTTCCTTTAATTACTGGCACCCTTCTTAAATCTTAGTTGAGTTCATTTTAGGAAAGTTCTCTAGACTAGATTCCTCTCTATGTTCCACATTCCTTTTGCATTTAAATTTCCTTTTTGTCTAAGTTAGAATTTAGCAAGTTTTGCACATAGACAACAATTAATTTTTTTAGATATTTTAATCTTCCTTTAAATTATAAATTTTATTTTCCCCATTTTATTAACCACAAATGCAAGTGTTATATCAATGTAGCATTACCATCTAATAGTTTTAAAGTAAATAAACAATGAAAAAATGAGAAATCATACACATACACAGTACATTAGTATTTTTACGTGGAAACCAAAAGCGAGAGAAAACCACATAATTCTTTTTCTTATATGTCTTTAAGAATTACATTCATTGGAGGCACCAAATTCCTTTTTTTTCCAACTGCAACTAGAAGGAGGCTCCAACCCCCTAGTTTCTTAGGCTACAACCTGAGGGAAGCTCCAACTCTCCAATTCTTTGGCTACAACCAGAAGGAGGGTACAACCCCCTATGCTCTTCAGCTACAACCAGAAGGTGGCTACAACCACATGTCATTTCCCTGTCCAACCTCCCTGACATAGAAGTATAATGATGGAACCATCCTCACACTATCACTTTGATATATACCTCTGTAACAACGTGTACCACTAACCTGCAGCCAACCAACCTATAACAACCTGCAATCAACCTATACCATAAACAACTTCATCAACAATGCACCAACCTGTACCTCAACATGTACCATCAACGCGTGCATCAAACATGCATAAAATATGTATCAATCATGCATCAAATACACATAAACTATGAATCATCAAGATGTACCGACATCATCAACTATACACCTCATGTATGTGCCAACTCATCAACTACTTGTGTCAACCATGTACCCAACATGTACCTCAACCAAAGCCCTCATCAATTTCATCATCCAAATATGATTTGTATCTTTAATAGACATGGTGTATATGATCACATACACGCAAACCTTCCTTAGCTTTAACAACGAGATTTAGCATTTTCATCAAACTTTGCTTTAGTCTCACATGACTAATTTTGGATTAGTCAACAACCTAACTTGCAATAATCATGGCTATGTACCTGTAATGAATCTGGTCTGAAAGTAGTACTGTGAATTTTCTTCAATGTCTTTTATGCAATTCCTCCAAGAGTTTTACTGCTTGGATCCTCTTATAAAAGGATTTATAGTAAAAATGGAATACCTTATTGAATTACGGCTTATTCTAGAGGTGAACTTGTAGAGTGTGCCCCACACTTGGAATGTGTTTTGCATGGATCTGAAGAAATTGTACAGAATACTCTGATATTGTACTCTAGCCAATACATTTGTTTATGCTGAATTTGGATATGTTGTGAATAATTTATGGCGTTTTTACCCAAAACCTGTTTTTAGATAGTTTCAAGACTAGCCACAAGCCCTATTTTCCACGAGTGTAATGCCAAAGCTGCTTGATCCACAAGATGAAATTTGTATCAAATCTACTTGGATATGTTTCCTCATTGACCTCCCCAATTTCGGTCCGAATTATTCTAGAAAAAAATTATTGTGAAAATGGTGAATAATCATCTATCCTCCTTGAATTTGAGGCCTTGTTACTTTACCTTCCCTACGAAATTAGATCTTATATATCCTTTGTTTTACCTGGAGTCCTTGTATATATATTCAATATGCTCAATTTTTATTAAAATGAGACCCATGCCTCTTATTTATGCTTTCATATAGCTTCCTCAAAGGGTTTAGCCAGCCATCTTAACCAGCTTTCCTTATTTTAGGGCTAATATACTTCTAACCACTTGTCCATAGTAATTTCTCCATTAACTTTATTATTTAAAATAATTTCTTTTGTATCCACTTTGACTTATGGTATAAATAATTTCTTTTGTATCCACTTTGACTTATAGTACACTCATCACTTCACTTTATTAGTTAAATTACCTTCTAACCATCTTAACCCACTTTCCTTATTTTAGGGCTAACCCACTTCTAACAACTTGTCCACTTACCAATTTCTCCATTAACTTTATTATTTAAATAATTTATTTTGTATCCACTTTGACTTATAGTACACTCATCACTTCACTTTACTATTTAAATAATTTCTTCTTTGCAACCACTTTGGCTACTTTGACCTTTTGGGGCTTCTAGATGACTCATGAGAGTTCTCCAACTTCACATGGCCATAACTCTCTAACCGTGAGGAGTTATGTGACGTTCCACATACCACCGAAAATTGAATGACATGTACTATCCATCTAGAATAGTATTACCTACAAATATATCAAAACTCATACCATTATCCATAAAAAACTTGGGTCCATTAACCAAACCATTGTGCTATTGGAATTTTCTATCAGACTTTCTTCAAGAGTTGACATCAATGACAACCAACCCAATTAATCAACAATATCCCCCTTTGGCATTGATAGAAACTCTCTGATGCAATATTGAAGTCATGTCACTCATGCTCCCCCTGTGACCATCGCTCCTCCTGGAGCCAGGCCTCTGTTCTCTACATCTAATAAATCTCTCCCCCTTTGTCATTAATGGCAAAGGTAATTTTTCATCCGGGGTTTCTCCCCTTAACTAAACTATCCTTGGGGATACTCCCCCTGACTGAACTCTTCCTGAAACTAATCTCCCAACATGAATTGTCCTCTCTATGGTGCTTCCTCGTGTAAATCTAAGACATATAAGATAAGCATTAAAAAACATTCATTTTGGAGTAGAAATTACTCTGAGTCTCTAATGAAGATACTTAAAGGCTTCCCTTGCAAGTGATTTTATAAAGATGTCTGCCACTTGTTATTTTGTGCCCACATATTCAACTCTGATGTTCTTCTCTGCAACCTAATCTCGTACAAAGTGATACTTTATTGGAATGTTCTTCGCCTTGGAGTGCATCACCGAGTTCTTTGAGATACTAATGGTGCTTGTATTATCAAAATAGATTGGAATGGACTCATCATACTCAACCTTTATATATTTCAAAGTTTGTTTCATCCATATAACCTGAGTACAGCATCCTATTGTTGCAATATACTCTATTTCGGTTGTAGATAAAGATATTGATGATTTTTTCTTGCTTAGCCAAGAAACTAAACACTCACCCAAGTAGAATGTTGCTCTAGTGGTGCTTCATCGGTCGTCAATGCAACCTGTCCAATCTGCATCTATGTAGGAAATATGTGATAGATCCTTTCCTTTTGGATACCATAATCCAAACTCTTTTGTTCCTTTGATATATATGAAAATCCTCTTTACTGCTAAGAAATGTGATTCCTTTGGTGTTTCTTGAAATCATGCTACCTGTCTAACTGCCTGCATTACATCTGGTCTAGATGTTTTTGCATATAGGAAGATACCAATCATTGACCTGTATTTTCTTTGGTCTGTAGACTTTGAATCTTCATCTTTTCTCAACTTGCAACTAGTTTGCATAGGAGTGGTAATTGGTTTGCAATTTTCCATTCCGAACCTCTTTAGAATTTCTCTGATATACTTAGTTTCAGAAATAGCAATTCCTTTGTTGCTTTGACGTATCTGAAGACCCAGAAAGAAGGATAGTTCTCCAAGTAATGAAATTTCAAATTCATTCTGCATATCCTTTGCAAATTTCTGGCTTTACCTATCATCAATACTTCCAAAAATAATATCATCAACATAAAATTCAATTAATAAAATATTATCTTGAGTTACCTTGATGTAGAGGTTGTTGTATGCACTTCCTCTTATGAATCCTTCAGGTCATAGATATTTATCCAGTCTAGAGTACCATGCTCTAGGAGCCAGTTTTAGACCATACAAGGCCTTCTTCAATTTGCACACATAATCCGTGTTTTCTGACAACTGAAATCCTTCTGGTTTTTCAATGTAGACTTCTTCTTCATATTTTGCTTCTTCTTCGTAAAGTTGTTCCATTGATTCATTTTCTTCTTCCTTTGATTCTCGTCCACCTATTTCATCAATTGTTACATTGATTCTTTCCACAAATTTGTTCAATATCATATTGTAACACTTGTGTTATTTCCTTGTACTTGAGTAACCAACAAGTACTTCTTTGTCCACACGAGAGTCAAACTTTCCCATTCTGCCATCTTCTCTTTTGATGTAGCATTTGCTTCCAAATACTCTGAAGTGAATCACATTTGTTGGTATTCATTTCCATAGCTCATAGGGAGTTTTTCCATTGTTGTTTCTGAACATTACTCTGTTTGGAATGTGAATTTTTGTATGCACTGCGTGTGTCCAAAAAAATTAAATATCTGTCAATTTGGAATCCATTAGCATTGTTTGATCCATTTCCCTTGTAATTCTCATCCATTATGATAATGTTCCTTTGTCTCTGAACCACTCTCTGAATCAATATATGAATCCATGCTCTCGTCCACTGTCATATATTTGTCCAAACCTGCTAAGTGTTTTTATGAATCCATCTTTGTCCATACTGTCCAAGACTCTATTGCACACCTGTCCATAATGCTGACCCATTTATCACTATACTAACAGGAAGTCTTCACTACTACAATTGATTAATCTATCTAACTGTACTTATCCTAACTAACTTCTCTAGATCTATCTACTCAAACTATGAAAGATGCTCAAAAGATGGTTATGTCGTCTGTCTCAACTACTGCATAGACCCCCCTTGTCTATTATTCATATTATCTGGGAGTCTCTAAGTCATATGGCTCAGAACAATTCATGCTCTGAACTGTATTCATCATCATCTTCATTAGTAGATTCATCATCTCTCTGAGCTCTAACTTCTTTCTTTCTATCTGTGGATTCATCTTTCACTACAATACCTGAAAGTACAATCTCTTGAACCTATTCCTTATTTACATGTCCTTCTTTTATTTCAGTTATTTTCCACACCTTTATGTATCTGACATCTTTCTTTTTCTCTATATAATTTTCTTCATCTCATTTTATTGCTAATCTTGGAATTTATGGGACCTGGTCTCTGTTCACCTCTTCTTCGCGTTTTCTTATCCATACTTTCTTATATATGATATCAATGTTCTCTTTCATGTAAGTATCGATCATGCTTCTACAATCACTAAGTATCGATCATGCTTCTACAATCACTAGCTATGTGTCCATAGTTATGACATTTGTAACATTCAATGTTATGTGGGGCCACATAGGCATTTATTGCTTGAACATTTCTCTTATAATCCCTGCAATCTGCAACCTTATGTCCAAAATTAGTACAATAAAAACAATGACCATAAAATAAATTGCATACCTGAAGGTGAATGATCTTCTTTGTGGTGTAGTCCTTCTAAATTTCTGCATTGACTGATCATGATCATGATTGAAGCTTCTTTGTAGCTTGAACATGGATGGTCTTCTTGAATATGTATCTTCAATAGTTTTCTTAGATTATGGTTGACCATGATTCCTTCCTCTGAGTACTTCTGCATAACTCTTTATATTTTCTTCATTCTTCTTTTCTAGCAACCTAGAGTGTTTCTCTTCATTCTCTATAACTGATGTGGATGTTTCTATCTCTTCAACGTTCTTGTTGAGCTTGATGGTTTTACTTCTCAATGTGACAACTTCTTCTTCAGGCCTCTCAACCTCTTCTTCTTTCTTCATTATCTGAGATTTCATGACTTCTATTATTTTTTCTTCTTCAAGATGAATTTTTAATGTGATTATTTCTTCTTCAAGTCCTTTCTCTTCTTGACCAAACTCTACCTCAAGCTAGTTTAGATCATTAGTTCTTTCCTTAATATGATCTCTCAATATCTTCTCTTTGATTTCTGCTTATTCCTTCTGTGTTTCTATGTTGGCTTCCAAATACTTCTTTTGATATTCAAGATTTTCTTCGATCTTTCTGGCTTCTTCTAATTGAGTTATTAAGTTCTCAATGGCCTTTTGGGATTCTTCAAAAATGTGAACACTTTCATTTTGTTTCATCAATTCTTTCTTGAGTGACTTGTTTTCTTCTCTTAGTTCATCTAAAGCAATAATCAATTCTGCTTCATAATTGTCTTCCTTTTCAATTCGTTTTTATGTCTCATTTCCTTCATGGAATTCTATTTCAAGATGTCTGAGTTTTTCACAATTAAAGCAAAACAACATACCTCTGGTGATTATGTGTTGTTCATCTTCTGAATCTGTTTGACATGGTGAACATAATTCTTCTTGATCTGTATGCATCTTCTTTGTCATTTTTTGAATATACGAAGGGTGAAGAATATATGTCATGTAAGCTATCCCAAAGTTCTTTGGTTAATCAAAATTTACCAACATTTTCTCTTACCAGATTAGGTAATCCTTCCCAGAAGAAATCCATTGTTATTTTGTTATTATTCTTCAATTCCTTCTTGGCTGCAGTCTTTTCCCTTTTTGAACTATTATATCTTGTAACAACTGATAACCAAATATAATGCCCATGTGCCTGTAAAAATACTTTCATCCTTCTCCTCCACATCTCATACTTTAAACCATTCTGACCATTAAACATTGGTAATCCATTCTCAGAATAATCCATGATCTCCTTCCAATGGTTAAACTATTTCCTGAAGGAACCTTCTCTGAAACCAATTGTTGGATTACTGAGAGGGGGGGGTGAATCATTAATAGAGTAATTCAATCATTTTTAACCACAAATGCAAGTGTTATATCAATGTAGCATTATCATCCAATAGTTGCAGAGTAAATAAACAATGAACAAATGAACAATCATACACATACACCGTACATCATTGTTTTTACATGGAAACCCAAAGCGAGAGAAAACCACATAATTCTTTTTATTATGTGTCTTTAAGAATTACATTCATTGGAAGCACCAACTTCCTTTGTTTTCCAGCTCCAACTGGAAGGAGGCTCCAAACCCCTAGTTTCTCAGGCTACAACCTGCGGGAAGCTCCAACTCCCCAATTCTCTGTCCATAACTAGAAGGAAGCTACAACCCCCTATGTTCTCCGACTATAACCAGAAGGTAACTACAAACACATGTCCTTTCCCCGTCCAACCTCCCTGATGTATAATTAGAATGATGGAACCATTGTCACACTATCACTGTGAGATATACCACTGTAAAAAATTGTACCACTGACCTGCAGCCAACCAACCTGCAACAACCTGTACCAAACAACCTGTAATCAATATGTACCATAAACAAGTGCATCAACCATGCACCAACTTGTACCTCAACCTATACCATCAACGAGTGCATCAAACATGCACCAAATATGTACCAATCATGCATCAAATACACATAAACTATGACTCATCTAGATGTACCAACATCATCAAATATACACCTCATGTATGTGCCAATTCATCAACTACTTGTCTCAACCATGTACCCAACATGTACCTCAACCAACAACCCTCATCAATTTCATCATCCAAATCTAATTCGTAACTCTATAATAGTCCTGGTGTATATAATCACATACCTAGAAACCTTCCTTAACTTTAACAACAAGAGACTATCATTTTCATCAAACTTTACTTTAGTCTCACATGACTAATTTTGGATTAGTCAACAACCCTAACTTGCAATATTCATAACTATGTACCTGTAATGAATAAAGATCTGAAAATAATACAAAATGTTCTTCAATGTATTTTATGCAATTCCTCCAGGTTTCAATACTTGGATCCTCTCATAAAAGGATTTATAGAAAAAATGGCATACCTTATTGAATTATGGCTTATTCTAGAGAGTGAACTTGTAGAGTGTGCTATGAACGGAATATTTGTTGTATGGATCTAAAAATTGTACACATAATACTACAGACTGTACTATAAAAAACACATTTGGTCTTACTGAATGTGGATTTGTTTTGAATAATTTATGATGCTTTTACCCGAAACACATGTTTTAGACTAGTTTCAGGACTAGCCACAAACCCTATTTTCCACAGAGTGTAACTTGAAAAATACAACGATCCACAAGATGAAATTTGTATCACAGGCTACTTGGATATGTTTCCTCGACAGCCTCCCAATTTCATGGTCTGAATCATTATATAAAAAAAATTATTGTGAAAATGGTGAGATGACCTATAAATAACATACCTTAGAAAGCATCATCAAAAGAATTTATCCTCCCTTGAATTTTGGCCTTCTTTACTTCACCTTCCCTCTGAAATTCAGCTTAGATATCCTTTGGTTACCTCAGTCACTTGTACATATTCAATATGCTCAAGTGTGATTAAAAATGAGAGACCCTTGCCTCTTATTTATACTTGCATGTAGCTTCCTCAAGGGGTTACCTTCTAACCATCTTAACCCACTTTCCTTATTTTAGGGCCAACCCACTTCTAACCACTTGTCCACTTAGAAATTTATCCATTAACTTTATTATTTAAATAATTTCTTTTGTATCCACTTTGACTTATAGTAGACTCATCACTTCACTTTATTATTTAAATATTTTCTTCTTTGCAACCACTTTGACTACTTTGACCTTTTGGGGCTTCTAGATGACTCATGAGGGTTCTCCAACTTCACATGGCCATAACTCTCTAACCGTGAGGAGTTATCTGACATTCCACATACCAATGGAAATGGAATGACATGTACTATCCATCTAGAATAGTATTACCTTCAAATATATCAAAACTCATACCAGTATCCATCAAATAAAATTGGGTCCATTACCCAAACCATTGTGCTACTAGAATTTGCTACCACACCTTTTTCAAGGGTTGACATCAATGAAAACAAACCCAATTAATCAATAACATTTGTCTATACATAATTGTAATATAACATCATAATCCACAATATCATCATCAGAATCCATAAGTGAAGCAATCATTCATATAATGAACCAGATCACTTGCACGCAAGTTTCCTCAAGCATAAGTCACATTAGGTGCGCGCAAGAGAAGGATGTTACATACACCCCCTCTTTTTTTAAACTTTGTCCCGAAGTTTCACAATATACAAGTGAAAAAATTAGGCATCTAACAATATCTAAATGTCTAGCTATCAAACAAAATGGAAATTCCTGACGCATATCATATGTTTCCTCCCAGGTAGTTGAGTGTGGACTATAATTGTCCCACTGGACCTTGACCTGATCAAAATTTTGAGGCCGTAGTTGTCAAATATGATGGTCCAAAAAGTGGATTGGCTCCGTCGTGAGTGCACCCTCACCCAACATCTGCCAAGAACTCAAGTCAATCACATGCGTAGGATCACTGACCTAAATTCCCACACAGATACAAGATAATATTGAGCAATGCCTCAAGGATTGAGGCACAATTAGTCGTTAGGCTCTTCAAAATTATGGTCACGCGATGTGCATCGGAAAAACCCTTCTGGCGATATTGCACTTCTTCCAACCCTTTTTCTTATTGTTTGTACTTGTTCTTCCATTTCTTGGATCACTTCCGTTCCTACCAGGACCTCATCCTCAAGTCTATCCCATATCAAAGGCCTCCAATATGGTCTCCTATAGAGGAACCCAATGGTGGCATCTTAATGGTACCTTGATGGTTGTTGTTGCACGCAAGTACGGCCAGCGACAAGAACTATTCCCATCGTTTCTGTTGGTCCCAACACACACATACGCAACACAACCTTCCAGATTTGGTTCGTTCATTTAGTCATCTTGTCTATCTCAGGGACATGATACACTAAAGTTCAGTGGTGTTCCCAAGGCCTCTTGAGAAGCTCATCCAAAATCATCTTGCAAACACCAATTCTCTTATTGGATATGATTATTTTGGTATGTCTGGTAATCTCAATATCTTGTTGATATAAAATCTAGCTATACCTGGAACTTGATGCATCGTACACATAGGGACAAAGGTATGCACTCTTCGTTAGAGTGTCAACTATCACAAAAATCTAGTCGTGCCTCCTTGTCGTTAATGGAAATCCAACAATAAATTCCATCGAAATGACCTCCCATTTTGATTCTGAAAAATCATGTGGTTGTTGTAATCATGTCGGATGTCTACTTTCAGGCTTCACTCGTTGACATCCTAGACACCTCACCATGTAGATAACTATGTTTGCCTTCATTCCTTTCCAGAAGAATAAGGGTTGAAGGGTTGAAGGTCAGCCCTCATCTTCATGACTCCCGGATGAGCCATGTACACTACTCTATGAGCTTTGTTTAAGATCAAACTTCTCAACTTGTCGTTGGGTGGTACATAAATCTAGTTATTATATCTCATTAATCCATCACTATCCACAATAAATCCCTCAAATTTTGTTACCAACATGGTGTTTTGTCCGATAAATTCCTTAACCTCCATATACCAGTCATCGTCGCGTTGTAAAGTTATAATATTTTCATGTAGATTCGTCTGAAGAGGTATCACCAAAAATATGTGTGTTCTATGAATCAACGCATCATCTACTCTGTTCATTTTTCCTTTTATGTAAGTAATCTCAAAATCGTACTTGCTAAGCAGTTTCGACCAACGCCTTTTTCGTGCATTCAAGTCGCTTTGCGTAAAAAGTGTTGTAAACCACAATGGTTCGTTTTTAGTTCAAATTTATGTCTAAGAAGGTAGTGCCTCCACACTCTCAAGGCATACACAATGGATAACAACTCCCAACCATGCATCGCAGAGTTCTCCTCACGCTTTCTTAACTTCCTCGAGATGTAAGAGATCACTCGATCGTCTTGCATCAAGACTCTGCCTAAGCCTTCCTTGGATGCGTCAGTGCATACCAAGAAGTCCTCGTCCATGTCAGGGACATTTAGTATCAACGTTTTCTTCAATATCTCCTTGAGCCTTNTCTAAATGCATCTGTGCATTTCTGGGCCCACACAAATTTCTTGTTCTTCTTCTGCAATTCCGTAATCGGATTTTCTATCTTCGAAAAACCCTCGACGAACCGTCGATAATATCCCGCTAAACCCATGAAGATATGCACTTCTGGGACATTCGTCGGTGTAGGCCATTCCATAATAGCCTCTACCTTCGTTAGATCCACAATGATACCTTCATCGGTGATAGCATGCCCTAAATAATGAATCTTTGATTGATAAAAAGAGCATTTCGACAATTTCCCAAACCATTTGTTCTCTTGAAGACACTGTAGTACAAAACTAAAATGTTCATCATGTTCTTCCATCATCCGAGAATAAATCAAAATACATCGATGAATACTTGAACAAACTTGTCCAAGTATTCGCGGAACACCCCAGTCATCAAGCTCATGAATACCCCTGTGGTGTTTGTCAATCCAAACGATAAACAGTAAACTCATAATGTCCAAACCTCGTCTTAAATGCGGTCTTAGGAATTTCATCCTCCTTGACCCGTAACTGGTGATACCATGATCTCAAGTCGATCTTCGAAAACACCATTGTGCCTTTCATTTGATCAAAAAATCATTTATTCTTGGCAACGAATGTTGGTTCTTGATCGTTGCCTTGTTCAATTGGCGATAGTCAATGCAGGGTCTCCACGACCCATCCTTCTTCCATAGGAAAATAAAAGGTGCACCCCAAGGTGGCACACCTAGACGTATAAGCCATAGGTCCAACAACTCCTTCCATTGCATTTTCAACTCCTGTAACTCAAGGGTCAACATCTAATAGGGTTTTCTTGCTATTGGTTTAGTTCCATGATTTTGAGTCGATTATAAACTCCAACTCTTTTGTGGCAACAATCTGGGTAATTTTCTTGAAACACATCAGTAGTACTCATGCCACAGGAAGGTCCTTCAAATACCTTTGTCATGACCTTGTCGTTCAACGCTAATATTACATATAGCTTGCATCCATCTGCATACTCCTCCGTAGTTGTAGGGAAGATATGAAACTGAGGGATACTCCTTGTTTTCTTCCTACAATCACTCTTCTCCTTCCCTCATCGTCGATTCAACTCAGCTGCTTCACCTCATTGTTGAGCATCTCATCATGCAATTCCAACCGGTTCATACTTATCATGTCGTCATAAGATCTTAAGATCGTGACGTAGGTCAAACTTCGTTACACTATTCACCAGGTTGAAGCGACAATTCATACCCCTTCCTCCAACCATTCATTTGGCACCCGATGCCACTTCGACGAATCTAAACTCATCTGGTCCAATGCCTTTACCTAATCCCATCAACGCGGTACTAGAAATAGAGCTCTCTGTAGCACCAGGATCTAACAAATACTAAAATTTTGGTTGGCGATGGTACCTGACGCCTCGAGTACAGTGTACTGGTGCTTGGCCTAGCGATTATTCATCATGATCATGAATCCCATGGGCCTTGCCCATATTCACAACAATAGTGTGTCATGTTGACTCGGTCACTCTGGCCCTCTCAATCAGAAAACTGCATTGGTAATGTGGCTCTCCACATGTCTAGCATCTAGTCTTCGATCTAGTACTCATGGTCCCCAAAGTAGTAGTTGTTGGCCTATCAACCTAAAACCTTGGTTTGTTCCATTGAACATGCCCAACTGCTGCTACTGCTGAAGCGGTGGTCCTCTGTAGGCGGTTCTCTGTTGAGGATCATGTCATTGTGGTGCCATGAGCAAGGGTTCTATAGACATATCTTGATACTAAGATGTATTTTTTGGTTGGCATCTGATGCTACTGCGCACCAGATGTCATCAATCCAGACGGTATTGCAAGAGTCTTTCCCTGACTCCCGCAATCAATTCCTCTTCAACTAAGATGCCTAATGGACTACATCGTGCAAATTCTGAGGCATTTAGACCCTCACCTTCACATGAAGTTGGAGTTAAGGCTGCACACGAACTTGCTAACCTCTAGATTCTTTGTGTCTAGACATGGGGCATACCAAAGTATCTTCATAAATCGGATCTCATAATATGGCATCGTACAACCACCTTGGCATAAGGCGTTGAACTCATCGATCCGATGCTCAATGAATTCCTCTGAAAATTACTTCTCCTCGAACTATTCATCAGATTGTTCCCATAACACGACTCAGATGACCATGTTTAGTTGACGTAGAAGAGCACTCCCCTTTAGCTGAAGACCACCATGCGGACCTTTGTGTTGGAGGTCATAACCACGAAGTGTGAAGCACATTGCCTTGTTCTCCAACCATGCCTCGGTGGATGTGTCGTCTATGGCACACGTGAACATGGGAACTTAATATTCTAGAGTTCCCCATGAATGCTACTAGTATTGGCTAGGGCCCGTTGTGGACCCTCAAGGGTACAGGCACCTTGGACTTATCTCAATATATATGGCTAGTCAAGGCCTCTGACATTTCCCCTGAAGGACCTTGTCAGACCCAACACATCCTGCACGAAAATATGCTCATGCTCAAGACTTGGTCTTCTCCTTGAGGGTTGGACCACTCTGGTGCGGTGCTACTGGAGGCGTCACGCCTCCTCCCCTGGCACCACCTCGTGAACCTTCGAAGTGTCCTCTAACCATGAGTAACTCATGGACATGTTAAATTTTTAATTAGTGCTAAGTTATTAATCAAGTGTGTAATTCAGTGGAAGGCCTGACTATCCATAGTCACATGGTTAGACCCGCTCTGATACCATATGTAACGACCCTCTGTTATGACAACCAATTTTTTTTTGTTGCATTAGGAAATATACATTACAATTAATAATGACAACATTGTCACATCATCCGACATATTAATGAACAATATTAACACATTAACAACCTGCACGACATAAGATGACACAACATTGTCGTGAATAACGATACATATATCGATGCCTTAACACAATAAACAACAACCCATAACCAATGCATTCCTTTAATAATGACACATCACAACTTAATCCATAAATTGCTCAATTCGTCTCATAAGGAAAATCATTAGTTAACATCAAGATAATTCAGCATAGTGCCTAGTCTAATCTAATCTACTCAATCCATCTTTCAGATAATGATTAAGTGAAATTTGTATAAGGCAGTTCTATATAAAAATTAAGAATCATAAGTAGAATTACAATCAATGAGTCTAAGTTAAACTCATGTCTAAGGGATCCATAAGAAGAGCAATCATCACCCGTCATGTAAGGAAATCATGTTACTTTACATATCCAACTAAGCATTAAAAGGAGATCAATCGTGCTTAAACAATACAATAATTTAACATGCTACCCTTCATCATGTACCCATTTTATAAAACTAAGAAAATCAACAAGGGAAATAAAAAAAAAAATCGACAGCTTACATATCCATTAAATAAATTTCAAGGAAGACCTTAACTTATTCTTCCATAAATAAGAGTGCATTTACTTTTCTCAATTTCATTAAAGGAATTAAAATTAACCAATCTGTTGTAACAATTAATAGATAATTAAAGGTTAAGCTACATTCTGAGTTAAGAATCCAAAGGAAGATTTCCATAATTTATTCCAACCCCTGAACCTATGCAAAAATGCTTTAGTTTTCAACCGAACCTTAATCCGGTCCTCAATCCGGACCTTCATCTAGTTCTCCATGCGTACCTTCATCTAGTCCTCCATTCGGACCCTGTTACAGAGAAATTTCTGATAACAAAAAAATTTGAAATAAAATAATACAAGCAACAAGAAATCGGTGTGGGTATGAGTTGCAAGCGAAAATGTAGAGGTTAAAGATAAGGGGACATCAATCTAAGTGTTTGGAGATAACAAAAATACCTCAAGGAGTGCCAATGAAGTGGCTTTGATGAACATACCTGAGATTCCAGTAGAAATCAAAATGGTTTTAAAAAGGTTCTAGCAAGCATAAAAAGGAAATCCTGAGGTCGAGGATATACATAAATTTTCCCACAATTCCCACGGTTGACCTATACTCAGCAGCAAGAAAAAGGGATGATGTCTGACCTACAACGAAATACCCAAACAAGTATGGGATTCCATTTCAAAGGGATGACTGTCAACACATAGAGATAAACCAAGGGAATAAAAATGCTAGGGAGGCACAAATACAGGGCGAAGATAAATCCACAACAGGCTGCAAGTCAAGCTCGCACCACGAGTTGATTCCAGTTAAATAAATGAAAACTACATCCACCTAAGAGTAGAATGAAATATAAAAATCAATTTCTCAACAAAAGGGAGCAATGCTACTAGATTTCCTTAAGATAGCAATTAAATTCAGATCAATACAGGACAAGGAAAACAAAACCGTAAACCAATTCAGAACTCAAACTCGCAAGTGTCAATAATCACTAGATTTTTTCCTAACCCAATTCTATGAAAGGTGCTAAGGAAAGAGACACAAAACAAGGGTTTCACACCACGATTTTTTCATTTAATCAACGCATCTCCTGCTCCGACACTCCATCTAGTCCTAGATCCATCCCTTGATCCGATCCTGGAAACGAAAAATTCTGAAAAACAAAATACAATATGACTAACGAAATAGATTTTTAAAATGGTTAAGTCTTAAGGAAGGGATAACACAAAAACGCAGAGGTAGACCGAGGCTAAGTGACCTATGCAAATCGCAGATAAGAAAAGGAGAGGGCACAGAGAAAGACTCCCTTCAAGTACACATGAATTACGTTTTTTTTAGGGATGGGGTGAACAAAATTAAAACAAAGACACCATCCTCTTCACACATAAGAAAAACATGAATGGTTTTGCAAAGTATGGACAAACAAAAAAAATCAACACAGGTCTCCCTCTAGTGCGCTATCACATGTAGGTAGGCACATTTTTGTTGTATAACAATCAAAATGGCAAGCCTCTAATCAGATTTAAGCATTAAGGCACATAGGTAAGGAGTTGGGACATTGGCCATAACAATGAAGGTGCGGGGGAAGGTATTTGCAAGGAGACACCTAGGTAAAAGAAGAAAAACACAACAGGGTTTTAATGGTTGGAAGAAACACAGAGAGAGGAAAATTCGTGTGGGTTTGGCCTGTGCATTTCCCGAGCCACACAGATGAGAAGGGAAGGAAGGGATTTACCCAGCAAGACACGTAGAGTAAAATCGACAGAGCACCTAAAGGAAAAACAAACCCAGAGTAAAACCACGAAATGATCAAATAAAAAAAACAGAGTCGGGTTGAAGGTTTGGGCATAAAGAAAATGCAGAGTCAGAGGTGGGAAAGGGAAACCATATCAAATATTTTGAAAACCCCCAAAGGAAAAGATTCGGCTATGAACACATTCTATAACTGGGCAAAAGTACAGGCGGTAAAATAAAGAGGTAAAGAAACCCCAAAATTTACACACATAGATCCAGAAAACCATTACCACCTTCCATCTAAGCATAAATCTAGATACAAAATGAAACTACTTTACAATTGCAAAATTTAGATATGTGTATTGTAACCAAAGGCGATGAATCCGAAGTGGTTGTCCCACACTTGCGCTCTGTCCATCTCCTGCTTGCTAACTGTTGAGACCTGACCAATACCTCCCATCCAACGATAGGGGTACTCTTCTTCCCCCTGAGCCCCCCGAGACGCAAAGGGGCCAATCACACAAACCAGAGAATAAGCTAGCTCCCAACTCGCCTTGCAAGTTTGAGCTACCACTCTCTATTCGAGTTGGATATCCCAACTTCCATAAGAAAAAATATCAGTCAATAAAAACCTGACAGCATAACCTTACGCTTGTCAATCAGTCTCCATTCCTCTTCTCTGTCATTTGTTTTATAGACTTCGTCTTAGTGACCTTTCCATTTTCACATTAAATTAGTTTTATTAAAAAATAATTAGGAAATATTCTCCCCCATACACTTGTCACCCAATCCCTTAGTTGCACCATAAATTCAATTAATTAATTAAATTAAATTTCTAATTTCCCTCACCCACCTAAAAACATTCCTAAAAACGTTCCTTGCTATCCCTTTATTCCCTCAATTTCCTTTAATGACTGACACCCTTCTTAAAGCTTAGTTGAGTTCATTTTAGGAAAGTTCTCTAGAGTAGACTCCTCTCTATGTTCCACATTCCTTTTGCATTTAAATTTCTTTTTTGTCTAAGTTCGAATTTAGCAAGTTTTCCACATAGACAAAAATTAAATTTTTTAGATAATTTAATCCTCCTTTAAATTATAAATTTCATTTTCCCCCTTTTCATTTCTTCATCCCCCCTTTATTAATTATTTAATTAATTTTTAGTCCTCATATCCTACTTAGACCTAGGATTTAAATTCAACTAGGCTTAGCAAATTTTTAAGGGAAAGGTTTTAATTAATAAACTTTACTTATACATAATTAATTTAAGGGTGACCATGTTAAGGTAAGATATTGTTTTCTAGGCACCTAGGTTCATTGAATCACTTGTGTTTAAACATCGCAATGTTCCCTTCAAGACGCACTACGTGCTCCAGGGGTGCCACTCGCCTTTATTTGCGTTTCAATTATGCGACGTGCCCTTCAAGATGCACTATGTGCTCCAAGGGTGTTTGTAACATACCTCCCCGGCCAACAACAAGTCGGGGAACATCACTACTCAAACACTTGACTTAGTTCTGACAACATATGGTAACAACCCAATATCCAACTAAGGTATGTCACATAATGTTTCTTTTTAAATACATATATACACACACAGGCATATATACATACTGAACTACATGCAATTAAACATATACATAAAACACTCTAGCGAAAGATTCACATATAAATCATAAACAAATAGTTGCATTCTGTAAATATACGATTTTTAGGTTGTATTAACAGTAATCACAGACATGCAGTGTACACAAGGGTATACCCTTAAACATACAGACAAATATGCTCACACATGAAATGAAACCCATAAATTAACACATAAATGACAATGCAGCATGTAAATTCATCATAGCACCGATACTTATCTTGGTAAGAATGTCACCAACTGTGTGCAGACCGTCCATGAACCTCCCAGCCTTACACTACACTGTTCATCACTCTCAACAATGAGTCACCCCCGAGTTGGGACTAAACTCCACCCAGGTAAGGGATTCATAACCAAGCTAAAGGTTCATGGTCAACAGGAAAGACTCCATCTCAGGTGCTCACTCAACCGACAACCCACAACCTCTCATTCCCCACATGCCTGTCCCACCCAAGGAAGTGTGCCCCTTCTCTACTCAACAGTCCTTTGGTTGCTCCACTTCCCTTCCAAGGTTTCATCAACAGGTCGGACCGAAAGTCTCAGAGCATTGTAGTTGTAGTTTAGCACCTTCAGGAAATCAATCCCCAACAATTCTCTCACTCAGAGAATTTCTCACGGGCCTGACAACCCGCCTCTTCAATCCCGCTCCCAAGATTAAAGGTACACCAACATTAAAATGGCCATGAAAACAGGTTCATGTACAGTGATAGGAAGGTACAAGGATAGCTTTTCGACTGACAGAATGTATTCCCCCCCAATAATGGTTTTCTGGTCCAAGGAAAAATGGTAAGCTTCCCCCAAAGGCACTAAGTCTCAGCAATAAGTATGCATGTATCCAATTTGACACTTGTCATGTTGGAAGCTGCTCTGATACACTTGTCCACTTCTTTAGGACTTAGGATAAAATAATTATCCATATTTTATGTTCTAAGAAATATTAATTTAATATTCTTTTTTGGCTTAAGCTCTCTCTCTTAGACCTTTCCTTAGATTTTGGCCCTCCCTTTCCCTAACTAGTGGAATCTAGTCCCCCTTCTCTTTTATCGTGGTCGTTCTGCACGCAACAATGTATTTTATATTAATCATGAGACATATACAAAATAGGTGTGTTGGCCTTTAACATCTAGGTGATATGGCCTAATTCTAAAACATAAGCATTCTGGCTTATAATACTGGCTCACCAGCCTATAATGCATATCATATACATAAAGGTTCGTTGACCTTAATATTGCGTGCACTTTAGTTACTGTGCGTGGTATCCGTTTTCCTCAAGGTTTCGTGCACTTTAGTTACTACGCGCGGTATCTAGAAATGTGCACACTACATCACTTTACTGCGCAGTATATGCACGCACCATGCCATGAAAGGTGTATTACAAAA
The DNA here is from genome assembly GCA_010110895.2 of Picea sitchensis. Taxonomy (NCBI): domain Eukaryota; kingdom Viridiplantae; phylum Streptophyta; class Pinopsida; order Pinales; family Pinaceae; genus Picea; species Picea sitchensis. The sequence goes on along the minus strand of SNQJ01S0071331.1, from coordinate 8,722 downwards.
ATGATGTCTAAACAACTCAATCGATTAAATATACTTGGATTACACTTGATTTTGGGTTCGGGTGAGGGATATTACAATCCCCTCCCCTTATTTATGCATTGTCCTCAGTGCATCATGTACCCATATACAACAAAATTTTCAAATTTTTTTTTTTTCAAAAAGATGCGGGTATTTTGCCTGCATTGCATACTCATGCTCCCAAGTAGCGTCTTCAGGTCCGTACCAGTTCCATTGGACCTTTACAATTCATATGGCTCGATTCCGGAGTTGTTTGATTTTTGGGTCCAAAATGCGCACCGGATGCACTTGGAAAGCACCTTCTTGCTCCACCTGAATAACATTCCAATCAACAACATGATTAGCATCAGGTATGTATTTATTTAGCAATGATACATGGAATACGTTATGAACAGACATAGATGCAGGCAATGCAATCATATAAGCAACTAGACCAATCCTCTCTAGGATTTCAAATGGTCCACAAAATCTGGCTGCCAATTTGGCGCAGCTTCCCAGCTTCAGGGAACTCCTATTAGCTTTCATCTTCAGGAAAACATGATCACCCACTTTGAATTCTTTGTGGATTCTGTTTTTATCAGCATAATGTTTCTATCTGTCTTGGGAAACTTTCAAATTCTGCTTTAACTTTCTGGCATTCCATACATCTTGCGATGTATTCTGCTATCTCTCTATTCATGTCTGGCCAAAAGTATTGGCTCTTGACCGCTGCTACGGTTTTCTGATATCCAGGGTGCCCTGCATAAGGAACATTATGCATCTCATAAAAAAATTATACATTTCAAGTCCTGGACATTTGATACGAAAATTGTGTTCTTGTGCAGCAGTATTCCATCTACTCCCAACTTAAAAATATCTATCTTTTGTGGTGTCTTACCTTGCTGTAATTTTGCTATCAATTCTTTGTATTGCAAGTTTGTATTTGCAGCCTCCAGAATTTTTCTTTTAACATCATTATGATACATGATGATGGTTGTAGCACGTAGTTCATGCACCCTCCTGCTGAGTGCATCAACCACTTTATTTTCTTTCCCCTTGATATGATTTATATCAAAGTCATATTCATTTAGAAATTCTAACCATCTGTTTTGCCTAGCATTTAGATTTGGCTGATCAAATAAATATTTCAAACCATGGTGATATGTTCTTAGCTCAAACCTTTTTCCTATGAGGTAGCATCTCCATTTCCTCATGGCATGTACTATGGCTACCAACTCCAAATCATGAGTGGCATAGTTTATTTCATGCTCTTTCAACTTCCTTGATTCATAGAATATCACGAATCCATTTTTACTGAGGACTCCACCAAGTCCTTCATTACATGCATCTATGCATATAATGAAATCTTCATTTGGGTATGCAATCCTTAGTATTGGAGCACTTGTCAATAATTGTTTAAAATGTTGGAAACTCCTTTCACAGTCCGATGTCCATTGAAACTTCATACCCTTTCTTTGCAAGGAAGTGATTGGGTGTGCTATCTTTGAGAATCCTTCAATGAATCTCCTGTAGTAACCTGCAAGGCCCATGAATGATCTGACCTCTGTCACATTCTTTGGTGCTAACCATTCTCTAATGGCTTCTATCTTCTCAGGGTCCACTACTATCCCATCTTTTGAGATGATATGCCCCAAATAATGAATTTGTTTCTGATAAAATGAGCACTTGCTCAATTTGGCATACAATTGATGATCCCTTAATACTTGCAACACCATATTCAAATGATGTTCATGCTCTTCCTCTGAATTGGAGTATATAAGGATTTCATCTAGAAAGACAATGACAAACTTGTCTAAATATTCTTGGAAAACACCTTTCATTAAGCACATGAAAACAATTGGTGCATTTGACAACCCAAATGGAACCACTGTGAACTCATAATGACCATACCTTGTCTTGAAGGCAGTCTTGTTGATATCTTCTTCTTTAATTCTTACCTGATGGTATCCCGATATGAGATCTATCTTTGAAAAGATCTTTACATCCTTCAATTGATCAAAAAGATCATCGATCCTTGGTAGAGGATACTTGTTCTTGACAGTCACTTTATTCAATTGTCTAAAATCAATGCACAATCTTAACATTCCATCTTTCTTTTTCACAAAAAAGATTGGGGCACCCCAAGGCGACACACTTGAACGTATATACCCCTTCTTCAGAATTTCTTCAAGCTACAATTGCAACTCTTTCAATTCCGGCGTACTCATTCTATAAGGAGTCTTTGACACAGGAGTTTTTCCTAGTGTCAGATTTATAGAAACATCAATGTCTCTCTTTGGGGGTAGTCCTAGTACCTCCTTGAATACATCTTCAAACTCTTTTAGGACTGCATAATCCTCCAAATTTGGCACCTTGTCTTTAGGTGTCTCCTCCATATGAACTGCAAATATTTGACATCCTCTTCTATAACATTTCTTCAGCTGCAATGCTGAAATTTCTCTAACGGTTATTGCCCTGGGAATTCCTTGTACTTTCCTTTGGTTCCCTTCTTCATCCAATCAAGTGAATTCTTTGTTATGACAATCCAATAGAGCATGATGTGGGTCCAACCAATCCATCCCAATTAGACAGTCATAGGAACCTAAAGGTAAGATGTTAAAATATGCTTTGGTGCTCAGTCCGTTAATGTCCATAAGACATGACTTAACCATCTCATTAACCTTTCTTTTGGCTCATGTAGCCAATTGTACCAACCAAGGTTTTCCATGCTTGCTTCTTGGCAATTGCAAACTTTCTACCATATTAGGATCTATATAACTATGACTAGCTCCTGAATCAATTAAAATAGCAATGGTTTGGTCATTAATCATACCTTCCACTTCAATCATGTGTGACTGATATTCTACTTGCTTGTTATCCAGGGCTGCATAGATCCTTGGCACATTTCTTCCCATGTCCTCCATTGTTTCAGCTTGCTATACATTATAAACAATCCTTCCTTTTTCACCTCTGTGAGGACAATCTCTGAATCTATGATCTCCTTTACAACCCCAACATTGAATAGGTGGTTGCCTTGGACTTTGGCCTTCTGCCTCTATCATTTTGGGCTCTTTAGGAGTTTGTGGTCCCTATGGACTATTTCTGAAGAATGGTGGTTTAAATCCTTTCTTCCTCTGATCCACCTTGAACTTATTTTTGTCTTCCCAAGCTTTTTGGAAAGTTGGCCTTGCTTTCTACCGATCATATATACATCTAGCTTGCCTTATGGTCTCTTCCAATGTCTTGGGATCATCATACTATATTTTGTCACTGATGAACGCTGGCAATCCACTCAAATACCTTTGAATTTTAATTGTCTCATCCTTGATGAAGGAGACGTACTTCAACAGTTCTAGGAATCTTCTTTCATATTCATCTATCATCATGCTTCCAAGCTTGAGTTCAAAGAACTCTTTCATTTTCTTGTCATAATATCTCTTAGTCAAGTATTTCTTCTCAAAATACCTCATAAATTCCCTCCAATTAACGATCTTCTCTTTAATGTGTTGTACCTGCACAAGTTGATCCCACCACATGGATGCCTTTCCTTTGAGTTGATAGATGGAAATTCTACCTTCTGCATGAGAAGAATAGTTGTGTAATTGAAAATACTTTCTCATGCCCAGCAACCATGTTTCTGCATCTTCATCCTTCTTGTGCTCACCATCAAATGTAGGAGGTTTGATTTTGTTTATTACTCCTCGTAGTTCATCCACCCCGGACCTCTTACGCTATCTGACAAGGGATGGACTTGTGTTTCTACCTTCTCTTTTATTGGAATGCTTTGGGGAGTGATGGTGGTGTCTACTAACATTTCTTGATTTCTTTTTCTCATTCGAAGGTTTGTGACTTCCAGATTTGCTTGAGTCACTTTCTTTTTCCAAGTCCTTTTCTATTATGTTCAAAATTTGCAATAACTTCATGTTGAAGTCATCCTACTACTCTTTGGCTCTCATAAGCCTTTCATTATCATCTTAATGGATTTGGACATCCTTTTGCAGATTTTTAATGGTCTCTACCATATTTAGGTTTTCATCCCTTTCCTCTCCATGTCCATTGGAGTTTGTTCCTTCAATGTCCAAATGGACATTCATCACTCTTATCTCATCTTGTTGACTGTAATTTATCCGTGTCTCTTCCATTCCTATGGATTCAGTACTAATCTGATCTGATCTAGTTGTTGTTAATTCTGCAAAATGTTCAGCCATTAAAACTTATAAGGTTAAGTAAATCAACAATCCATGAGAAATATGAACTATTTCGGCTCAATAAATATATCAGATTTATCTTCTCTAATTTCTTGGTGTTGCCACCATGATGATTCTTAGACAAGACCCAAGTTTTGAGAACTTAGTAAAAACTACATCATCGCATAGAGATACATCGGGCGAAAGGTGGTTTCCCGAAACCACTTTTGCATAAGTTCTGATTTCACGTGCTTCAATATGTCAAATCCACCATTCATGGGACGGGTGACAGCTAGTTAGATAACTCTGTCTCATTCGCTCGGTACATCACAACCATTTGAAGTTAGGTGAACACCGCCATGTAACAAACTAAAAAACTTTAATCATTTGAAATGGATTAGTCGAGCATGGCAACCCATCGTACTTGTGCACAAGTCTGCCAGTGATTCATGATTGAGGCTTTATAATAACAAACTCTCGGGTATGGAAGCATCATCTTATCCATCAACAAGCAGTCTCCAAACTGGTTTGATCTTCTCATCTCTACAAAAGTATTTTGGTGCCCACACAACTGAGGTATATGGACCCAGTTAAATCCAATGAGACTGGTTATTCGGGCAACATGTTAAATTTTCCTGTGAGTACGAAGGAAAAGGTAGTCGCGCAAATACTGGCGACTAAATTTCACACAGTACCTGTTACTGATTCTAGATTGGAAATCAGGCTAAATCCAATCATGAGAGAACTAATTATCAACAGACCAGCTGCTAAGAAGAAACGAAGCAAGCAACAAAAGAAAGAACCCGTCATTGAAGCGGTTGAAAGTGTTAGAGAGAATCAACTGGTCTGGTTAGATTCTTTTAAGGAGGAGCTAGCTAATATGAAATGAGCCCTTAAATACAATTGAGTACATTTCAACGGTTTTTGGACAGATGGTAGCAGAGGTAAGGAATCGTCGGAGATGACAGACCTGTTCTTGTACGGTCTCTTTAAATAGGGAAACTACAATTTTGAATCATCCCCTTTTATAATTTCCGATTTTAAATGAATATATAAGTGCAGTAGTGGATTTTGTACTACTTAGGACAAGATTCCACTCGATGGTGATATGAATCTTGTTTCCTTTAATATTATGTGTCTTCTTGTAACTTATATTTCACTTTCAACTGTCTGAATAAAACTCAGAATTCATCTCACTTGCTTGACTCATTTTAAATAATACTTCAATGCAGTTGTGTATTCCTCTTTCTTTGAATACTATGTAAATTTTCTATTAAACTCAGGTTCGTCGTCTTAATTAGCCTTTCAGACATTTTTGCGTGCATAAAATTCAACTTGTGTACCTTTATTTATCGTGCAAAGTGACTTTATAAGGTAATTTCATGCTTCCACTGTATCTGCTATACATTTCCTCTTCGTCGCGCCAATAACTTGCACGTACTACTTCTGCGTTGCGCACCAATATCCACTGCGCATTGTTTCTATATCGCACTCGGATATTCCACATGCATTTCTCTCTATGCATTGCATCATGCCAAAGTTCAATATGCCTCACCACATGAAATACTCTATATTCCCCATTGAATACTCTGTCGCTACCGTGCATAATCACCTACACGCACCCTTGCCTGCACTGTAGCGATACAACTCATACACATATTGTGTGCGCACCAATCAAACTTCATTGTGCCTTACCTTACCGCGCACACCACTTCACCCTTACTATGTGTATGCACTTCGTGCAATGCTAAATTTAGCGCACACATCCCTACAGATTATTCTTCCATGTGGTGGTTCAATTTCCATGAACGCAAATATACTGTATACAATACTGTAATTGATACCATACTGTAACCTTGTCTCCATTCGACTTGTTTGGCCCATTCAGGCTTAGTGTCTTAGTGTCGAAAACTGATGCTCTGATACCATACTGTAACGTACCTCCCCGGCCAACAACAGGCTGGGGAACATCAATAATCAGACACTTAACTTAGTTTTGACAATATATGGTAACAACCCAGTATCCAACTGAGGTATGTCACATAATTTTTCTTTTTAAATACGTATATACACACATAGGCATACATACATACTGAACTGCATGCAATTAAACATATACATAAAATGCTCTAGCGGAAGCTTCACATATAAATCATAAACAAACAGTTGCATTCTGTAAATATATGATTTTCATGTTGTACTAACAGTAATCAAAGATATGCAGCGTACACATGGGTATACCCTTAAACATACAGACAGATATGCTCACACATGCAATAAAACCCATAAATTAACACGTAAATGACAATGCAACATGTAAATTCATTACAGCACTGATACTTATCTTGGTAAGAATGTCACCAACTATGTGCAAACCGTCCACGAACCTCCCATTCTTAGACCACACTGTTCATCACTCTCAACAGTGAGTCACCCCCAAGATGGGACTAGACTCCACCCGGGTAAGGGATTCCTAACCAGGCTAAAGGTTCATGTTCAACATAAAAGACTCCATCTCAGGTGCTCACTCAACCGACAACCTACAACCTCTCATTCCCCAGATGCCTGTCCCACCCAAGGAAGTGTGCCCCTTCTCTTCTCAACATTCCTTCAGCTGCTCCACTTCCCTTCTAGGGCTTCAGTAACAGGTCGGACTGGATGTCTCAGAGCACTGTAGCTATAGTTTATCACCTTCAGGAAATCGATCCCTAGCAATTCTCTCACTCAGAGAATTGCTCACAGACCTGAAAACCCGCCTCTTCAATCCCGCTCCCAAGCTGACAGGTACACCAAAAGGAAAATGGCCATGAAAACAGGTTCATGTACAGTGATAGGAAGGTATGAGGATAGCTCCCCAACTGACAGAATGTATTCCCCCCCAATAATGGTTCTTTGGTCCAAGGAAAAATGGTAAGCTTCCCCCAAAGGTATTAAGTCTCGGCAATAATTATGCATGTCTCCAACTTGACACTTGTCATGTTGGAAGTTGCTCTGATACACTTGTCCACTTCTTTAGGACTTAGGATAAAATAATTATCCATACTTTATGTTCTAAGAAATATTAATTTAATATTGCTTTTTGTCTTAAGCTCTCTCGCTTAGCCCTTTCCTTATCTTTTGGCCCTCCCTTTCCCTAAATGGTTGAATCTAGTCCCCCTTCTCTTTTATCATGGTCGGTCTGTGCGCAGCGATGTATTTTATATTAATCATGAGACATATACAAAATAGGTGCACTAGCCTTTAACATCCAGGCACTTTGGCCTAATTCTAAAACATAAGCATTTCCGCTTATAATACTGGCCCACCAACCTATAATGCATATCATATACATAAACGTTCGTTGACCTTAATATTGCGCGCACTTTAGTTACTACGCGTGGTATCCGCTGTCCTCAAGGTTGCGCACACTTTAGTTACTACGTGCAGTATCCAAAAATGTGCACACTACATCACTTTACTACGCAGTATATGCGTGCACCATGCCATGAAGGGTGTATTACAAAAATGATGTCTAAACAGCTCACTAGCTTAAATATACTTGGATTACACTTGCATTTGGGTTCGGCCGAGGGATATTACAGTGTCACTCACATTTATTCATGTTTCAATTATGCGATGTGCCCTTCAAGACGCACTATGTGCTCCAAGGGTGCCACTCACATTTTGAATGATTTTTGTAGACGTCTAACCCTTGGAGTAAAAAATCTGTCAGGCGACCTTATGGGAGACTAAGGGCCTCTAAGGAATAAGGACCCTACCTTATTGCGCACCCCTTAGAATCTTCGTGAGCAACTGTCTCAATCTACCCTCACGACATCGTGGATCTCTCGAACTAGGTAATCATTAACCTACAGTTCAAGCCACGACGAGAGTGCTAGTAGGTTGTGGCAGGGATGTTGCCACACCTCTCCCTCAATATATATGGTTTCCATGCATGACCCCTTTACTCCAAATGTGATTCTGATTAGCAAGCAATCTTCAGCTTGCATCCATCAATGAAACATGTCAGTGATCCATAAACAACATCAGAATATACCTCGTCATATGTCACATATGCAATAACAGAAATACTCAAACTATATACAGTCCACTTCTTGACTCAATCTGGAGTCCAAGGAGGTCCATCAATGCCATTGACATCCTCAATCAGTCAAGAGTCCCGCACACTCAGGAGTAACCAGTCAATATAATTTGTCTATACATAATCATAATATAACATCATAATCCATAGTCTCATCATCAAAATCCATAAGCGAAGCAGTCAGTCATATAATGAACCGGATCACTTGCACGCAAGTGTCCTCAATGATAAGTCACATCAGGTGCATTCAAGAGCAAGATGTTACATAAGCAGGGAAGACACAGTACACATAATTCCCAAGATGGAGAATGTTTGACCAATGAAGTTCATTTTGTACAACATGATCATGTAGAGGGTCATCCTGTATAAGATGATCAGGAAGCTAGATAAGGAGATGAAGTACATGATGTGGCCCTGTCAGGTAAAGAGAATGACTCTAATGTTGTTTTTATTAATG
>SNQJ01S0071330.1:15676-54023 GCA_010110895.2 Picea sitchensis | reverse complement strand
GTGGCAGGGCTGCTGTCCACCCCTCTCCCTCAACCTCTCTGCAATTGTGTGTGGCCCCTTTACTCCATATGTGAGTCAAGTCGGCAAGCTATCGTCAGCCTGCATCACCAATAATCATGTCAGAAATATCAACATCAAATCATCAATCAAATGAAACATCACAATAAACATATCAACCCAAAAGCACACTCCCTGACTCAGTCCGGAGTCCAAGGGGGGTTCTACTAATGCCTCTGCATCCTCAAGGTCAAAAAACCTACACACTCAATCAAACTGAGTCAATAGCACCCGTCAAATCAAATAGTAACACATCATGTCATCTGTCAATCACATCATAATCAAATATAATAGGTCTAATGTCAAAAAGGGTCCAGATCACTTGCGAGCAAGTGTCCTCAAATAATAAGTGGTCTCAGTGCGCCAGAGCGGGATGTTACAAGAAGCAATATATGAAAGCTTTGTTCTCTAAGAAAGTAAAAAGTGAGAATTTCTGATCAAAAGAGGTAAAGATCTGCAAGCTTTGTGCTCTGATAAAAGGTAAGAATAGTTAAAATTTTTAGATCTGGAAGCTTTGCGCTCTGTAGAAGTAAGATAAGTCGAAATTTTTGTTTCTAAAGTATGGATCTAGGTATCTTTGATAGGTTATGTCCTAGCTTGAAAACTAGGGTATTAATAGATGAAAGAAGGCTTGATATGAGTAGATCTGATAAGAATAGTGAAAGATATGTTATACCTATGCATAGAAAGAATGTTTGGACTAACAAATGGATGCAGGATCCTAGAAAGAATTTTTTGCAAGTTAGCTACCATGATCCTAGTGCGCAGTATTGGAAAAGATGGGGATCATTTAAAATAAAGAGAGGATTAACCCTCTGTTATAGTTGCAGAAGACTGAGACATATTGTTAAGGAATGCCCTGGGAAAAGACCTAGTTGTCTTTGGTGTAAAGCTATGGACCATGAAGTGTTGGGTTTCCCTAGAATGATTACTAAGCTGGAAGAAATGAATCTGAATAAAGAAAACCCTAAAGCAGATACATAAATTGAAGAACCCCAGAAAGAATCAAATAAAGTATTGTTGCAAATAAACGAAACCCTGAATGACCATCAACATGTCAGACTATCAGAGATCTTCAAAGAAAAAGAATGCATTGAAGTAAGAATATGAGACTTCGACATTGAATGTGTTATGGATGAAGAAACACAGGCGAATATCATGACAGAAAGAACTTGGGAAGCCTCCTATGATCCGTTCATTAGGAGGAATAGGACTATTCAGAGGAAATTTGATAAACCTATGTGGAAAGCTTGCTCGCATACCTATGAATGCTAATGGAACTTCGATAGAAGAAGATTTTGATATTATTAAATTTATTGAAGACAGCGCCCTATTTACCATGTTACTAGGAAAACCTTGGATTGATAGAGATCAATCCAAACAAAAAGAAGAAGAAGAATTTTTGGAGCAGAAGAAACAAGAGTTAAAAGATTTCATGACCAGAAGGATCACACACTTGATTGAAGAACATGAGAGGAGATCGAATATATTTAACACTAGAAACCTAGATGTCGAAGCTACAAGAACATTAGAATACCCACAGAATATCGAAGTACCTACCTCGGACAAAGACGAAGTATTATCCAGGAATACTAGGGAAGAACCTCAATAGCGCGAAGTGACTATGACCAAAGAAGATAAGAATCAGAATGGAAAAAGGAATACTGAGACGAAGCTCACTGGAAAAAAGGATAGAAAGTTAAGTAAGAAGAGAGATAAGATCAAAAAATTTCAGAAGGTTCCAGAGGGAACTTCGTAGATGGAAAAATTTCAAAATGGGAGCTTTGTCGAGATATCAGAACAACGACACTTGGCACTTTTCCATGACAAAGAAATATAGTCGTTGGGGACATTATAACCGTTCAATCGATGCTCCGAATGGGAAGAAAGGAAATTATGGTTCATCATCGGACCGTTGGACCATGCCATAATGGATTGAACAAGAGTTAATGGAGGCTCATACCCGTTGCAAGCGAACCATTGTCAAGTTCCATATTTATCCCACCGCGCCATGCACCGAGACCACTTTTTCCAATTGAGAATTCGAGCCCGCAGACTAATCTGATTTTATACAGTGATCATCACACTCTTGCTGTCTATCTCATTACTGTGTCTAAGTTGTTCCCCAAACCCGTGATTGTTCACGCTGAGTGAGTATGTCGGAAGAATTGAGCACCGCAGAGAAAGTTGTTGAAGAAGTTTTGATCGACCTGATGACTGAAAGAGTCATGTCAGAGAAAGGATTATCCATAGGTGTACAGGCATAATCCACGAGAGGACTACCAACATCTTTTTCAATTGCTCGATCCAGACCATCCTGACTAGCAAATTAAAATTAAACCAAGCACAGAGACGATCTCGTGAATGCTAAGTTGATTCTGAGCATTTTACCCACCTATCTACCACCTCTGAGTGGTGCAATCAATCGATATAGTGTTCCCCTATAATTTGAGTATGCTTTGGTCACTGTGTACCTCCTAAAAGGGATACACACAGTTTTCACAGATCAAGAAAAGATTGCATCATTGAAGTTTAGCGACTTCAACCTCGGCGACAGGAAGGTCTACAACATGATCGCCCAACATAAGTACCTGACAAAAACAAAGGGAAAGAATTCAAATATAGTTCCCCAATCATGGACTATGAACCTCGCGCAGTCCACACTGCTCAATGTCATCAATATTCCTCACTTCGGAAGGCACCAAGAAGTGAATGCATGCGTCAAGTTGTTGTTGTCATGTTACCATGGTGGATACTTGTGTTTAAACCATCGTATCATAGTGGATCCGACATTGATCAATCGGATCACAAGACTGAGTATGCAAGGACCCGACCCACAAGATTTCTATCCTAGAAAATACATTGACCGCGCTCTCACACAAAGGATCAAGGACACTTACGGAGATGTCAAGAAGGGAACACGAGGCTACAATGTAGCTTCTATCCAGAGTGACACAGTGTGCCTTTCCTATCAGTTGATCGTAGGAAAGTTAGTCTGTAAGAACCGACCCACCCAAGTGAGTGGTTTTGTAGTCGACCTCGCACGAAAGTGCATGGAGGGACTACAAATGAATTGGGTGAAGTAACCGGTGAACCATTTGGAATTGGACTGCATGGAAGCGCAAGATAGGGGATATGAATTCCACTTCAGCTGGCTTTTGATCTTGATCGCTTTCATCACTGCCAGAAGGTGCAACCTTCCAGGACATCGAGCCCTTTGAACCTTTGGACGTGAAGTTCAGTACACTATGGTATTCAAGTGACATGAACAAGCAATGGAAGTCAAATGTCATATTCCACACATATTACAACCAGCTGAAGAAAACCATCTAGTCTGAGCCTCACATCACGCCGAATACTCTCCACAGGTTTCAGACTTTAATGACGTTCAGCGCGAACCACCATTTCATTTATATTACAGTGCGCGCTGACGAGCACGAGCAACAACTTCAATCTTACTACAAGCTGACAGAGGAGGACTTATAAGAGATTACTAAAGACTGGTCGGTGGACTTCCTCATCCCAATAGACCCTACGGAGATGTTTGACATTGAAAGTCCAGAATAATTGCATGATACACCTAGACCTAGCAAGACAAAGAAAAATAAGGAAGCCCAAGATGTAGGAAGTACCTCAGCAAAGACTGCTTCCATCTCACCTAAGAAAGGAGGTGATGGCGGAGAGATAGATGATGCAAAATTTGAATAGAAGAAAGTCGAGGTTACAACACCTAGAGACGAGGAGGATCCCTCGAAGAAAAGGAAGGTTTCCCTCCCGATGCCTTATTCCTGGAAGAAATCGAAAGCCTCTATGACCAAAATGCAGACTACCCTCACCTTAGATGACTTCGATTTCATTGTAGCAGCACTGAATGATGCTTCGCTGGAGATAGCAGAGAAGAAAGAGACTAACTAGGAGGAGATATACAATTGAGTTAAGGTTGAACTTCAAGGGGTGAAGCAGGCACTACAATCCATCCGTGCAGTTTCCACTGTGCCTCTGCCATTGGAAACACCAAAACTAGGAGATGAGTCAGCTCAACTCCACCGAATTGTTGATACATTCGAAGCTCACCTTCGACGAGCACAGGAGGAAACAGTGCAAGCAACCCAGGCTTTAGCACAAGTATAGGGAGACCTTTTAGAGAAATGCAGTACTGCATAACGGGAAAATTTTCTCTCCAAGAAAAGTGGGATGAAGAAAAAGTTCAGTTGTAGAAATAAAGGAACAGATGCTCACGGAGAAACTCAAAGTAAAGGAAAGGGTCAACAGAGCACTTAACCCTATGAAAATTATACAAGTAAGGGTCGAAGAGAGAGTCCCACAGTAGGTGTCACAAATTAAAGAAGTGATTCAACAACTACAACAATGCATAGCAGATTTGGAGCTACTCACAGTTCCTGAGACCCCGCAAGATGTAAGAGAACAAAGGGAAGCAATTGCCTAGAGAACAGTTGATAGACTAAAATCTCTTGCCCTAGAGTGCAAGCACCTGAGTAATTGCAATGCCAAAACATATGAGAAGCTCGTTGAGAGTCCAGAATTGCAGACATTGGAGTGGCAGTTCCAGGAAGTGAAGCAGCATGCAGACACACTACAGGTGCAATTGAAGGCCCTGTCAATAGTAGACAGAATGAATAGATCTCAAGAGCAATGCACCGCCCAGCAACAGATCCATATGATCCAGAGCAAAGTTATGGAAGTAACTCAATGGATCCAACCTATGCAAGATAAGGCATGTCAGTTGTTTATAGAGGTTGAAAGTCAAGGAGAAGAGCTAGAATAGGTTGTCACCACAGCAACATAATGCCTAGAATGAATGACACAGTGATCCAGGAGTTCGTCGAGAAAGAGGCCATAGAAAAGAAGCAGGTAGAAGCAGCTCGATCAAAACTCAAGGCATTCGAAGTGGAACTGATCAAACCAGAGTGACTCGAGATGAGTCACAGGTGAGTGTTGGGGGCCTGTTGGCTCTTGACCAAGTTTTGGGAGATTCTTGGTCATGTTGACCTATTTTGGGACTTCGACAGCCTGTCGAAGGAGGAGAAGAAGACAAAGCAGAGATCACAGGATCTCGGCCCCTTTTTAGGTCCTTTTTGGGATGTGGTAATATGTAATGGGAATGGGACATCGGTCCATGGGTTTACCCATGTTTAGGCCTATTTTGTATATATAAATATATGCTTATGCTAGATAGAAGTAGTGGTGCATCTATGTGATGTGAACGTATGCTAAGTGCAAGTAGATCCTGTAAGTGCTTTGTGCATGACTGTAAGAGACTTGTAGAGCTAAGTGAAGGTCCTTGTAGCATATTGTGGAAGGCTTAGTGTTGTAACACAAGGAAGAAGGATCTAGCGAGTTGCGCAGATATTATGTCCTGTGCGGAGTAAGGATTTTGAGGCTCTGTGCTTGTAGCCAATTGATTGAAGACAATAAAGGAGAAGAGTTAGTGGACGTAGCCCCAGGGTGGGGGTGAACCACGTAAACACAGTGTTATGTTGCTTTGTGATTTGTCTTGATGTGTTCACATCTTATTTGTTAAGTGCTTTGATGTATTTAGATAGATCTACTTATGCTTTGTTCTTATTATATGTGATAATGTTATATCTGATCTATATGGCTATGTTTAGTGCTTGATATGCTCGATCAGATCTATTTGCCTATGTTAAGTGCTTAAATACATTAGATTAGTGTGAATGTTGTGAAGCTCTGTTTTATCAGCGAAGTGGATATTGATTGCATATTGAGGAACTGACGGTGCTAAGTGCTTTATTAAGTATTATAATCACATATCTGTGTCCCAGCTAAGGTTGTAGACACCTGAGTCTTGCAACCACCCCTGCCTCTACCTTGGGTGAGACTTCATCTGCTTCGCAAGTTTTGCCGAAAGGGCCGATAGTTAGGGATTTGTTGGTACGTTGTTGTAGCGTTGAACCCTAGGTTTTCCCCTATGCCAAAAATGGTCAAATGACAATCAAAGTTTCCAAATAACACACAGGACATGAACAATGATAACATTTTTAACAGAAAAAAAGGAATCTCAAAAATAAAACTAGAGGCAAGGTAGGCCCAAGAACTTCCCAAACAATATCTTTTTTTCACAGGTAAAGCATGAAGCAACTACAGATAGTAATATATGCCCACATCATTTTCCATATGAATAGTTCACATATAAATTCCATAGAGACCAAAATTCACTAATAATCCATACACAGTCGAAAATCCACATATCATAACTTTGGAAATGCACAGACAGCGAGCAAACTCAAGAGCCAACTGTTGACTTAATTAAAGATAAGAGAAAAATATTCATGGATGGAACAACAAGAAATCCCATACTTGTGTGTAAAAAATTTCCAAGGAGAGTCGACCAAGCCTGTATACCTCTTCCACGACCGAACAAAGTGGAGTAATAACAACCAACAAAATATCAAATGTGAAATGGATAGGGTGGTCGACTCGAGGTAGGTTAGAGTGACGTGTATTTATTGCATGTCGTATCTACACTTACACATTCATCCATAGGCAGTACGAGCAAGATACCATACAACACATCAACCCACTAATTCCAAAATTAATTTAATGTAATCTTGATACACCACCATATCCCAAGACTTAAACTTTAACAAATGTGCCAATCTTGATTTAACAATCCAATGTGACATATATCAAAATCTTGTTAGGGATACCATATTTCAACCTTACTTCCAATTCAAACAATGTGCGCAATATTTGTAGCATGAAATCACCATATCACACATATAACTTAAACATCGAGTTTAGATCCTTCATCAAACTAAATAATACTTGTGAGATCTATATAAAGACAACATCATTTCTTCTTAAGTCGCATCGCCCATACAATCATTTGGCCACTTATTTCAACAAAAACTTAAAAGTAAATAATTGTAGATCTCATTTCACTACCAAGCACATAAAACATAAGTGTTGTCTCTCTTTCATAGTCACACAAGTCAAACAAGGGGTCCCACCTATTAGTACATTATTAAATATAATTAAATAATAGGGTGTTGCAACCATTTGTAAGTAGGTACCTTATGTTGCGCTTTTG
The DNA here is from genome assembly GCA_010110895.2 of Picea sitchensis. Classification (NCBI taxonomy): domain Eukaryota; kingdom Viridiplantae; phylum Streptophyta; class Pinopsida; order Pinales; family Pinaceae; genus Picea; species Picea sitchensis. The sequence continues at coordinate 46,894 of SNQJ01S0071330.1, read as the reverse complement.
GGCGTCAACAATGGCTTTCTTCCCTGGATCATTTCTAGGGCACTGGGACACATACCTACTACTCAAAACCACTTATTTTCACTGATTTCCCCAATCATAGTCCAAGGATACCCTTAATAGGACATGTGTGGTTGTTCAAGGCATCCTTCCTAGCCATAGATAGCTAGAAGATTCCTTTAAAGCCTAAGGTTCATTTTTCATATCCTAACCATGTCCAAGTCCCTGAGACCCATGTTTGAGGTGACAATATTGACCCCAAATGCCTGAAATATTCCTTTAGGTCCTAAGGATAAGTTTTCCTCCCCCAACCATTTTCAAGGCACCATGACCCAAATATATTGCTAAAAAACTTCTAATAGATCCCATATCCCCTCTTAAAGGAAAACGATCTCATAGAAAAGTCATATGTAGTGGTTGGAGTCCTCATTCACATCCCTTCAACCTTAGAATCCACCTTAAGTGATTGAGGCATGAGTTTCCTCCCATAACCATGATCAAGGAAATGAGACTCAAATATAGAACTCAAAACCTTCTAAGGCTTCCCATATCCCAACTAAGATGGAAATGATACTCTCAAGACATTATGTTTATTGGTTCGAGGTCCTATTCTTGGAGTTGCATGCCTAGAAGACTACTTTAGGTCCTAAGGCTCGATTCTCCTCCCTTTACCATCTCTAACATCCAAAAACCCATACTTGGTGCTCAAAACCTTATAATGGTGTCCATATTACAACTTTGTGGATAAATATCTCATAGAGAGGTCATATGTGGTGGTTTGAGGACTCGTTGGTGGATCTTAAGCTCTAGAAGCTACATTTTAGACCTAAATATCAAGTTTCTTCACCTGAGTGTTGGTCTAGGAAATTGATATCTAGAAGCAACCTTTACAACCGAAGGCCCAAGTTTCCTTCCCTTACCATGTCAAGGACCTTGGTACCCTTATTTAGTTCTCAAATCCTCCTAATGTCATTGATATCCCCACTTAGAGGTGAAGGATATACTTGGGGGGGGGGGGAATTTATTCACAATAGAGCATGCATGTTATAGGAATGCACATGCGCTAGAGTATGAATTCACTTTAGGAAAACATGCATTCTTTAGGAATGTATGCATGATTTAGGAATGCACACATACTTTATAATGCATTTTATTCCTTTCAATCAAATATTTTTGGGCAAGATTGACAAATTTAAAATACATGTTTGTTGACTTGGTTGCTTCATATTTCAAGTTCAAAATGACATACCTAGTGGTTTGTGTTGCAGATACATCAAAAACTCAGTTTATCTAAATGGCTCTCAATATCTCTATTTTTCATGTTAATTTTGTATATTCTACAGAAATCCACCATCAATGAATCTTGACACACATATAGAGTTGACTATGCAGATTCTAAATACATAATTAAAAAAAAAAATAGTATTGTTTACTATTTTTAATTTATTTTTGTATTGACATATATCAAAATCTTAAAATACATATGTCTTTTGCTCTTGATATAACATTTTATAGCCTTACCCATTTGTAGAAAAAGCTATTAATTGCACTAGTATAGACCGATATCTACAATCTAAAAATAAAGTAATATATTGTTTAAGTATGTTAAGACCCCCATACCTTGTACTAACACATGGCCTCATAATTTCATGGATATAATGAAGTTCATAATTTAAAAATATTTATAAAACTAACATTATAAAATTTGAAAGAATAGTTATGCATAAGAACAATATGTTCTCTACAATTGTAAATTCTTTTGAAGGAAATTACATCATTTAGGTACTCAATGCATGCACTAATGGGAACATATGCATTATAATTTGTATGAAAAATAACATTAGACTATTATAAAAACTCAAATTTTACATTGTCATGCACAAATTCTATAAATACAAATTGTATATTTAGAAAGCTAATTCAATTTTATACATTTCATCTTTTTACACCATATTTAAATTCACTATGAAAATACCTTGAATCATCCTTCTAAGTTAACATATTGTTGTTTTTCCATGTCTTCATTTCTACTAAAACATTATTAGAGACCATCATTATCTTGCACTCACCCGACAATCATTTCCATAAATCTACTATAGCCTTACTATGGTAACTTAAGTTCATAGACAAGATTGTCGGTGAAGAATGAATGTGGATTCCCTTTCATTCATATAGTTCTTATAATTTGAGAGAAAATCCTCCATAAAGAATGAATGTCCCAAAAAATTCCCTTTGCATGCCCAAAATTGTGGAATAAGTTTGCATGCTAATGATAATCCAAATATATTCATGGAAATTACACACTTCTATGTTTTCCACTAATTCTAGGGTCAAAAGACTTAGGAAAACATAAAACAAAGTTTTAATAAAATCAGTGTTTAAGGGCTTAGGGTTATCAATAAAATAATTTTATATTTCATTGTCCCTCCTTGGGCCCCTAACCCCCCTTTCTTTCCTCTCATGTGGGGTCATAGACCCCATTATTTTCCCCTTCTCCATCTACATCTACAACTTGTGATGTATTTTTATTATCATTCAATGTGCAATTTTTATATATTACATCATTCGACTTTTTATCCATTAATTATGTACACATATTCAATAGTAGTTTGAGGATAATAAATGGGGTATTATAGTATGGGTGATCAAGAAAAAAAAGCTATGTCCATGAGTAAATGCACTTGGAGTAGAGTAGACTTTAGAGAAGAACTCGACGTTAAAGATCAACATTTTTCTAAGAGAGTGGAGCCATGTGTGACTCGAAGGTGGATGTGAAGACCTCGAAAGAGGAATAGAACAAAAAATAATGAGAATTCTAGGTGGGTGTTGTAGAAAACATAAAGCAAATCCCGAAAGCCAAAATTATTAGGGTGGAGGAGAAACACTTAAAGTCACCCAAAAATTGAATGAACAAACAGTTCTAGGTGGGCATGGGAGCTATTATACTAAAGGAACCAAACCTAGAGAACAAGAAGTGTTTGGGGAAAAGGAATAGGTCTCAAATAAACCCAAGGGAATTAAATAGAAACGGTTATGGGTGTGCATGGAATCCAAATGAACCAAAACCTAAAAAACAATTATTTGGGTGGAGGATCAAGTGTGAAGAAAACCTATACCTAAAACTAACCCTAGGTGGGAAAGTAGGCCAAATAAACTAGATTTGTGCATGGAGAACACCTTGATCGAAGTCTCTAATACCAAATGATATGAAAAAATCAAGAAAATGGTTTGAAAGAAAAGAAATGAGGGAGAACACATAGAAAAACTTGCAGAAATGTACCCATAATATATGTACATGTATTCTATTAACATATAAATAAAGAATACAAAAAGTGATTAAGTTTCACAATCTTAACTATGATCAAAGTGGACCATATCCACATGCTTAATCTAATTAACTTAATAAATGTCATACAACTAATAAATGCTTCACTAATCTGGACCATATCCACATGCTTAATCTAATTAACTTAATAAATGTCATACAACTAATAAATGCTTCACTAATCTATTTTCTTTAAACTTATTAATAAATATGACACAAATAATAAATTGTCCACTACCACATCTTGCATGCTCTTATCAATAATCCAAAAGTAAAAAATACAAAAAATTAAGTTCCTCCTAAAATGGAAGGGCTAAAACAAAATATCATTATTATTATTATTATTATTATTATTAATTATAATATAAATGAAATTTGTTTAACTTGTAAATTTAAAGTCCTCGAGGTGTAGGGCGCAAATGATGACGGAGGTTTTGTTAAGTCACCCGACAAGAAGTCAACGGGTTCAAACCCATAGACAAAAACTCCAACCATGTTAAGGGTTGGTGGCTCAAGCCAAGTAATCCTCAGGATTTGACGGCTTAGATGCCCCCGAATCGCGGTTTCTCAAGCCATTGTTAATCAGGCAACAGGTTCGCAATAAATTAACAAACAAAAAACTTCAGAATTTGTAAAATTTTTACTGACATAAAGAAATGTTTTATTTAAAATAATAACTTATTTCATTAAAATCTACTCTAAACTATTAACCTTTCAAATTAAATAAATTATTTTAAATTGATATTAAAATAAATTTGAAATTGAAAAAATTATAAAATTATAAAAAAAAAACTACTAATAATAAAACAATAAAGACCAATAATCTTCTGAAGTAATTCCAAATCATGACCAAGGCAATGCTAGACTATGGTCCCTATGAACAGTTTGGTCGCGATAAATGATCTCGAATTTGACTAGACCTTCATTTTTAGGAAACCAAAAAATCCACCGCAACAAATAATTAAAAGGATCCTCAACCAAATATTTATGTGTTGGACTCGGGTTTTTTCCAAAACTAACTCAGCCTCTATTTCATGGGCCAACCTCTATTTCATGGGCCTTCCGATGGATTACAAAAGAGCCAATAAATTACATAAAAAATTGTCTATGAATTCATGATAGTTTTACTTCATCATGCCAAAGAAAATAGTAATGTACTTGTTCCAAATATAACAATTTTATCAATACCTTGTTATATATTAATTTTCATACATGGTTTTGATATGAGTCTAGATTCAAGACTATTATTGTTGATTGTAGGTAAATATAGATCATTAAGTCTCATGTAGAAAGATGGATTGGAGGGTTAGGATATGACCATCAAGGTTAACACATGGGTATGAGTGGTGTGAAGAAGGGAAGGTTTGACATGGAAAACTTGTTGAGTGTGGATGAAGACTGGCTATACTAAAATGATCCAATGAAGGGTCAACAAATATAGGTAAATCTGCATATTACTCGATCTAGAAAACCTTTGGATCAGGGGAGGAGGTGTCAACCAGGGTCGCACCGATTGGAGGAGGAAATAATGGAAACTATTAGTGATCTATATCAGACATTATCCAACCAGGGTTCTAGGGTGGAGGATTATTCATAGGAAATGATGATGGGATGAGTTGATGACTCTCCTAAGGACCTTAATTTCAAGGAAGATGTACCTCCTAAGGCATATGAAGGAGAAGATCTTGGATATCGTAAGAAGTTAGTCCCTAGGACTGTGAAGTATGAACGGCATAGCTTTAACTCAATAGTATGATGGTTTCTATAATTCAATTATTTTTTTCCTAGGGACATTGAACTACTATACTACAACTCAATTTTGAAATTTAAGCAAATCTAGGGTTTATTGGTAAATTTATTGACTTTAACAACATGAGTAGCTCCTCAATTATTGATTCATGGATTTTAGGGTTAGCTATTTTGGAAGGTGGCACTACTACACATTGGAAAAATTACAGATGATCTTAATTGCAATCTTATGTTACCCAAGTAGTAGAAGGACAAATGATGTTGTACAAGATGAGAACACAGAAGCATATAAATGAAGATCAAGCCAATGATCCCATGGACGTGATGACAATAATAACATAGTTCAAGATGATGGACAAATCAAATGATCCAAGACTTACTCGATCATCCGTGATGAGGATCATGGAGACATTAGTTATGGCATTATGATGAACCTCTATTAGAAAAGGAAAAATAAACAACTTTATAAAGGGTCAATGAGAAAATCTTATCTCCAATACATTGTTGTTAGTGAACTTAAAGGTTATTAATAATTTGTCGAACACTTGTATGACACATATCCCAAGGTATGTAATATGTTTAATCACATATACATAAATGTTGACTTTCCCCCCTTTTTTTAGTGTTAATTAATATGTAAAATAAAATTGCAATATTAATTTACAATCCCTATTATTTTTTTACAAGCCGGGATTGTTAGGTGAATTTTTTACCATCATCAAATATTTACCTCCTCGTGACATATTGGATTTACATGCCATTATGAAATACATTGAAATGAGTACTGCTATAGATGCATATCTTGATGATCATATTATATATTGTGGAGAAGATGCGTCAAAAACAAAATGCTTGATATGTGGAACACAGATATCGAACCGATCAAGTAACAAAATGGTGCCTCCTTGAAAGGTTCTCTCACATATTCCCATAATTCCACGCTTGCAATCCATTGTTCAAGTGCCAAAGAATAGCACAATTTATGGATTAACATGCATGAAAGAGAATTGAAGATGAGTTCTTCAATGCCTAATCACTGATGGTTATGCATTTAAGGGAAACTGGCTTCAAAAATGGCCAGAATTTATAGATCAACCTCGTAATGTTAGGATTCATTGGCAACTAATGGTGTTAATCAATTTGGAGAGCTCGAGCATGTTTACCTGGCAGACTCCATTTTTTTATCAACACAACATTCTTGGATTTCACAAGAGTGGTATGCTTACATAATGTTGACAATGATTGTTCCAGGTATTTTTTACATTAATTTTCGAATGTAAAAGTTTTTCATTTTTCTTTTAGAATATCTTTATTTATTTATTTACTTATATATACATATACTCCATGGTAGTAATTCTCTGTGTATTTTCAATCAATTAGGTAATTACCAATTCAAATATATGAATGTGTATATCGAGCCTCTTATCGACGAGCTACTAAAGTTATGGAGTATCACCATGTATGCCATTCAAACCAATTGGGCAAAAGAGATTTCAATGTCATGGAATACATTTATGGACAACTCATGATTCCGCGGACTAACACATTTTTGTAGTATGTAACGTTCCATATTTCACAAATTTGAATAGTATATAATTAATTGAATATATCATGTTTTTAAATAACTTCTTCGACATTAATAATTCACGTTAATCCAACATCGGTTACAGGTATTCAAACAAAGGGTAAATCTGTACGTCCATTTTGTGGTCTTAAGATGAAACTTTGGTCAAAAAATTTTAGGAAAGGTGTTTGATTAGTATAAACACTTCCTCTCTAAAAACCATATGGTGCATCGTGTCATTGAAAAATATATTTCAATGTGGTTTACACTGGACTAAAACCACACAAAGAATGACACCTCACCATGGCAAGCTCTGTATGGAAAAATTAACTGAAAATACATTTTGTTTATGACATCATAAATGGAATACATTTGAAATTTTATTTTAATTAAATTCAATTTATTTTACCACATTTGATAAATAATGTTCAATTTTTTTTTTTATTTTTTTTTTCATAAATGTCGTCAAGGCATCAATGGGCTTCCATGAGGAATGAAATGTTATCCCACTCAATTCATGAGGTTGACTTACTATGAGGAGCTAAATATAGTTCATTTGTTTGATACAATTTATATCGGGAAGAATGTGACTGATATGTTATGGTGAATCATAGATGTTAGGAGGGATAAAGAAAAAATAGTCAAAATTTGTAATGACATCCACGAAGCCAATCATGCAATGAAAAGTGTGATCCAATCAAATAGTGATGGAGACCAAAATAACCTTCCATGGTTATTAACAGAGAAACAAAGCAATGGTGTAAAAGAGGTCATTCAATGAATTAAATTTCCTATAGGTTTTTGTTCAAACATAAAGAATATATTAATGAATAAAGGTGAATTTGGTGGGGTAAAATCACATTATTGGCATACCTTCATTATGGTAATTAATACTTTTAGTATTCATGTTTATATATTGTTCGTATACATTTTTTGATATTTTTGGTTTTTTTTGTCTAGTTTTGAAACAAGTAATGATTCATTTTTATTGTTACGGTATTTTCTACCTCTATCCCTCCCAAATGAATTTGACAACAACGTCAAACAAGTTATATATGATCTTGGAAAATACATGAGGTAAGTAGCTACAATATATATGAAAAAACAAATTTCAATTTTTTGTTGTACTTAATGACATGTGTTTTACTTGTAATGTAATATGTATTATGTTTTGTTGAAACATGTTATTTTCTTGCGTCATGATTTGTACATGGTTTTCAATGAACGAAATCCATGACGATTATATAAAGTATTGAAAGAGAGAAATTCCCTGGCTAATGTGTGAAATGCAGAAGTATCTACCTCTATCATTTTTTAGTGCACAAGAACACTACCTCATACACCAAGTTGACGAGATTGAAATGTGTGGACCTATACACACAAGGTCAATGTGGATCGTGGAGAGGCACTTGAAATCATTAAAGGCTCTGGTTAGATAAAGAGCATGTCCTGAGGGTTATATGGTATATGAATTCATGGTGTATATTAGTCAGCATCTTACTAAATTAGTAGCGCAGGCTATGCACACAGTGGATTGCATTTGGGATGTGAACTCCATCAAAAAAGTTCAAGGGGAGCAGTTATTGGGGAAAGGTACAATGAAGAAAGTGAGAGGTAATATTTAAATTGTGGATATTTGCAATAAATATAAATTTTCATTTTTTTGTGTATATGATCATACTCATTTAATATTTATTCTTTCATCATTTATTAATATTTATCATGGTTATAACTAATATTTAATATTGGTGAATTGTGATTTTTCGATAAGTCAGTGTCTCAAGATTGGGATGCACTACATTTATACAATGCATACAATCTTGATTGGATGAAGGTATGGATTGATAGATGTAAAAAATGTCATGGCAATAGGTTATCATGGAAAGAACTATCTGAATTTGTTAGAGAATCTCGTCGTAATGGATATTTCGATGTTACGCAGAGGGAAATAGATTTAGCATATTGTTTGAAAGATGGAAATGCAAGAAAATTCACCCATTTTATTCAGTTATTTTATATTATATTAATGTGACTGTAGGTGTATATTTTTCATATTATACTTTCCAAGTTATATAAATTTGTTTATTATTAATTGAGAATGCATCTTTTACATGTTTGGCATATTGTAGTTGAAACACCACAAGACTATGTGGTGCAATGGTCATAAATTTTGCATCAAAAAGTTGGATGAAACCAGAAAAAATTATGATAGTGGGATAATTGCAGTATTCTAGGTCACTAATGTTTCCTCTAGGAGTGACAAACATCCTCAAGAATCTGAAAATAGATACTATGGGTTTTTGAATGATATATTTGAGTGTGAATTTAATTCCTTCAAATAAGTTTTCTTTGATGTCAAATGGTATAGGTTACGAATGCATGAACATGATGAGGAAAGAACTGTTATTCAACATGCCAATGGATTTCCGATGATTAAAAAAATGGTTTTTGAAAAAGAAAATGATCGTTATGTTTTTCCAAGTCAACGTGAAAAAGTCTTTTACTCAAAGGTTCCATGTAAGAGGGATTGGTCATTTGTTGTTAGGTATGATCCAAGAGGAAGGCCAGTAAAGTATAATGTAGATGCAGAAGATGATATTGAAGAAGAAGATGATGTAGAGTTACATAAGGAATAATATGGGTCGACATATGAAGAAGAAAGAGAAGATGAACCAGGCGTAGGAGACAATGCACCAGTTCTTGATGATGATATCGATGAAGATATGCTCTAAAATGACATTGATGATGATGATTATATCATCAATCCTTTCAACATTGTTTATGAATTGGATGTTCATATAGATGCCAATTTGTATAATCGGGAAAAAGATACAGAATAAGGATGATACAAATGTTTTGTTGGTCAATGAGGTATTTAGCTAGATATTTTAATTTGTATTAATTATTCTCTGTAAATAATTTTTTATGTGGGTTAATTACATTTTTTTAAGTTTTATTTCATTTTTGTTTTGGTAGTTTCTATGCATAATTACTATGTTGATTTTTTTATTTTCTATTTTATAGATTGGGTATTGGGGAATTGAAAGTGATGTGAGGGTCGGGAGGAGGGGCCATATGATATTCCACCTTCATGTGGTTGGCCTTGTTTAGTAGAGAATAAATTATTCTCGAAACCAAGAGAAGTTCATTCATTCATATTTATACTCAAATATCACTCACAGACCCACTCTATATATCGACCCATGAGATTTCGTATTTAAATAATGATTTCATACTAATATTAATAATTATGGAGAAAAAGAGTATGTAGGTGAGAGGAAAAAAACAAAGACATAAAATAACTTGAAGCTTGTGCGATTAATCAAGTACTTATTTTATCAATGTTATTGTGCAATGCCCTTGCAGTACTAGTGGATGCATGGATGTGCATCTTGGTCTTATTTTAAAGGATACAACCAAAATAAATTGTACTAGGGATAGATCACTACATGATGGGCAACAATAACCTATGAATGGGGCCAACATTGAAATTCTTTTAAAATGTTTCTGTATGCACTTAAATTTGACATGGATAGATTGTTCACATGCCTTGAATATATGGAAGGGTTTCTAGACTCAAATATTACTCACACACCCACTCTATATATTGACCCATCTCATCCTTGTTTCATTTTAATTTTCTCGTTCGAATTTTAAAGGAAACAAATATTAAAAGAAATTGTACTAGGGATAGAGTACATGATGGGCAACAATACTGACCTGTGAATGGGGCCAACGTTGAATTTTTTTCAAAATGTTTATGTAAGCACCAAAATTTGACATGGATAGACTGTTCACATTCCTTGATGATATGAGAGGGTTTCCAGACTCAAATATCACTCACACACCCACTCTTTATATTCATCGTATGTGTCGTTCAAAACCAACATCATGCCAATTAGGCCCATGATTTTGGTCATGACGAGAAGAAGGTGATAGATGAGATTTCGTATTTAAGTAATGGTTTTGTAGTAATATTAATATTTATGGAGAAAAAGAGTACTTAGATGAGAGAAAAATACAAAGACATAAAATAATTTGAAGCTTGTCATGCGATTAATCAAGTACTTATTTTATCAACGTTATTGTGGCATGCCCTTGCAGTACTAGTAGATCGAGGGATGTGCATCTCAGTCATATTTTAAAGGAAACAACTAAATTACATTGTACTAGGGCTATATCAATACATGATGGGAAACAATAACCTATGAATGGGGCCAACGTTCAAATTATTTCAAAATTTTTATGTATGGAATGAAATTTGACATGGATAGACTTTTTGCATGCCTTAATGATATGGAAGGGTTTCCAGACTCAAATATTACTTACACACCCACTCTATATATAAACCCATATCGTCCTCGTTTTGTTTTAATTTTTTCGGTCGAATTTTAAAGGAAACAACTATTAAAAGACATTGTACTAGAGCTAGAGTACATGATGGGCAACAATATTGACCTGTGAATGGAGCCAACATTGAAATTTTTTCAAAATGTTTCTTTATGCACCGAAATTTGACATGGATAGACTGTTCACATGACTTGACGATATGGGAGGGTTTCCAGAATCAAATATCACTCACACACCCACTCTTTATATTCATCATTTGTGTCGTTCAAAACCAACATCATGCCAATTAGGCCCATGATTTTGGTTGTGGAGAGAAGAAGGATATAGATGAGATTTCATATTTAAATAATTATTTTGTACTAATATTAATCTTTATGGAGCAAAAGAGTACTTAGATGAGAGAAAAATACAAAGACATAAAATAACTTGAAGCTTGTCATGCGATTAATCAAGTACTTATTTTATCAATGTTATTGTGCCATGCCCTTGCAGTACTAGTAGATGTGGGGATGCACATATTGGTATTATTTTAAATGAAACAACTAAAATACATTGTACTAGGGATAGATCAATACATGATGGGAAAAAATAACCTGTGAATGAGGCCAATGTTGAAATTCTTTCAAAATGTTTTTGTATGCACTGAAATTTGACATGGATAGACTATTCACATGTCTTGACGATATGGAAGGGTTTCCAAACTCAAATATTACTCACACACCGACTCTATATGTCGACCCATCTTGTCTTCATTTCATTTTAATTTTTAACCCATATAGTGTCTTTATCTTAACCCTCTTCATTTGAAACCTTTTAGTGGTATTTTATTATATTTACAACGTACATGCTTATAAAGGTCCAATGGTCATACTTTGCTTAGACAACATATATTTAGGCTTATATATAATTCATCATTATATGCACTTTCATAATATAGGGGTCAAAATTGGGGTGTAACACACCTTGTAAGACATCCAACACACTTCATATGATAAAATATTTAGCACATTCAATACACCCACCAAAGAGGAATTCTTTCTTGAAACCCATGCCATCACTCGCCCTTAAGGTCCTCTACTCTATCTTTAAATGTCAACCAAAACTATCGCCATACATACATCAAACACTTTGGTGACCTCATTCTTGCTCCACCTCAAACACACTAACAAGAAACATTTTCATTACTACCTTCCATTAGTCACCACCCATTTTTTGAAGCTAACCCAGTCATCTCCTCAAACTCACCTCCATCACAAGGAGTTAATTTTTCCTTTATATTGTCTAGGAACTATTGGCTTCTAGCTCTATTTAAAAATACAAAAGAACGATTCTCTAGGCTTAATCCATTCAGAATAAATTTTGGACATTTTTTCTACTCACATGGAGAGTCTCATGCCTTAGTGGATTCACATATTTAATAGACCCTGTCATAGCATGTCGATATTAGAAAATTCTAACTCATTGCATAACAATGTTGCATTAGGCCATATATGAAGCCTTTCAACTACAAGCTTTGCTTGGTTCTACTAGGAAATGAGTTCTTGAACTTTGGAACTATCAATAAGCCATATTACTATCAAAAATTTGCAAGAAAAAGTCATCAAGCTCCACTTGTAGAATATAGATTATGTGAGTTCCTCGATTGTGCTTTATGGCACACTTCTCTCTCCTCACTAATCAAGATGCATTTGGCACAATACAATGAAAAAATTCTTTAAGGGAACTAAGTGTTCCTTGATTTCATTTATACTACCATTTCCAAGTGGCACATCACGTACATCAATGATTTAAATAATGAATTAGCCTTTAGCAGGGTGTTCTCATCATCATGGTTGACCAATTCTATTTGGTCATCAATGCCATGTCCTAATGAAATTTATTTCCTAAATGAAGCACATGCTTGGCTACTTATTTATATAGCACAAGAAAACCCCAATATATGTTCATTACAATGAGTATTAGAATGCATACCATAGACCAACCATTACTAATGATTTTGCAGTTTTTGTTGAATACATGCTTACAACTCCACTTGGCTTTCAACCACCATGGATTTTTGTTCCTTTCTCATTGGTTTCTTTAGCCTACCAACACCGAAGGACTAGATAGTGTTAAGTGAATCTTTTAGGATGCAATAATGTTTAATGATTGAATGAACATTGATAATGTGATTGTGATTAACATTAACTTAGTTGGCATGAGACAATTTATTCTGATTTTTAGTGTGCTTCTTAATCTATGTGGGTTAGATTGAGTGGAGTTCTTAGTGTATGGAATCGAGATGTGGTGTAAGTATTACCAAGTATACAATCAAGTGTGTGCATCCATTCAACACACAAGATCCAATAGAAAGATCCTTCAACCATTCATTTGCATGACACTTGGTAGGCATGTTGAACTCTAAGCTTTGGCAATTTGTTGTCAGTAGATCATGTGATTGACATATCAACCCTCAAAATGAAAGTGTCACCTAGCATGCACATGTTTTTTGATTTCATACTTCTTCTTGAATGCAGGCACAACTTTCAATATGTACCCACGACCATTTTATAGTATGTAATTGTGTCAAACCATGTTTTCTCACTCAACATGTGCTTAGGGTAGGTTTATGACTATAATGAACATTTAATGTGGTCGGGATATCATTTTTTGTAAATATAAGGTCAATAAAATGAGAGTGGATTAGTAATTTTATGTTTAAGATCTACTTCACTACTTCTATTGTCATTATAGAATCATTTCATGTGATTATTCTTTTATTCTTCGTTACCATACAATTTTGTTATGCTTACTATTTGAGTGCATATTAGAAATACAAAAATACAATAGTTTAATCATTCTACAAAGACTCGTTTTCACAAACACAATTATATTAGATGAAATTTATTGAAGTTAAGAATTCAAAGGGTTTTTAAATGTAATCAAATGTGATTATGTAATAGATAATAAACTTATTAGTATTCAATTTATATTAATACAATTAACTTTGAAACTTATTAAAAAATATGTCAAATTTTTATTGTAATAAAAATACAAATTAATAATAAAATTAATTATTTATTTTATACTGTAAATCCAACTTGAAAGTAATGACAAAACTTCAACATTACTGGGTTTTATTTTAAAATCATGTGATTTTTGGTACTAGATATTTAAAAGCAATGAAATTTATTCTATAATTTTTTGAACCTTTTGCCCCGAGAAAAAAAAAATGTAATTTTATTCATCCAAAGAGAACCAAATTACATTTTGTAGGTTCCAAAAGCACGACCCAAACCTGGGTAGAGACCCAAAGGGAAAAATAATAACTCACTAGAGAGCGAAAAGGAAAAAGATAGGAGCTGATAGAAACCCCTAATAGGTCGGTAACCCAGTACAAGAGAACCTCTCATAGAATAAAACTACATAGAGTATAATCCAAACAAACCCTAGTAGCCGGATGTACTAGGTCAGAGTGGTATGAAAAAATTCACATTAGCTGAACCAGAAAGTAGCAACATCGATGAAGAACCCAACCAACAACAGTAATACCAGGAATTGTATGCCCACTCCATAGACCTCAAAGTGATGGAACTACACTGCACGCCCAAGGATAGGACCTCAAATTTCTAGAAAAACCCCCACCAGAAAGAAAAATACATCAAAAACCACCAAAAGGATCCAGATCTGAGAATACATCAAACCTTGAACAAACCTAAGAAACTAGAGGGAGGGACCGCAAATATGGAGAAAAAAAAAGCAAGGACCTCGCTAGAGACCACTCCAATAAAAAAACAGATCTAAGAAGAAAGGTATCACTCCACAACAGCACCCATAAGAAATACTACAACTCGAAGCCATAAAATGGATCCACTCCCAGATAAAACACCAACGGTACAACCAAACTGCAAGCACGGAAGCCCACCCAAAAGAAGCAAGTCCGAGTAGAGGGATCAAGTCGATCTAATCAAGAGATCCAGTCCGTCAGAACTACAAAACCTGAATATATTGTAGATAAATGAAGGGTCGTCACCATCAACCCGAGATATGTTAGATCCACACAAGATCAATGGATGGGAGGGGTGGATACCTTCCCCATAGGAAAACCCAAGAAAATAATACTCTGGATCAAGAGAAGTACCATCGAGCGGAAGAAAGCTTCAGGTCGAAGGAGGCCGCAGGGAGATCTGTGTGCAGTACACTGAAAAGAAAGATGATATGGGAGTTTTGTGGCCAGGGAAATCCTAGCCATAGACCTCCCATCAAATTATGATTCTGATCATAATTTTTTGAACTTTAAATGAACAACAAAACTTCATAGTTTTCGTGTTCTATTTTGAAATTTAACTTTTTAAAAGTAATAAAATTTGATCGTCTAGTTTAAAAATTATAATAAATGACAATTTTT
The DNA here is from genome assembly GCA_010110895.2 of Picea sitchensis. Classification (NCBI taxonomy): domain Eukaryota; kingdom Viridiplantae; phylum Streptophyta; class Pinopsida; order Pinales; family Pinaceae; genus Picea; species Picea sitchensis. The sequence continues at coordinate 31,522 of SNQJ01S0071330.1, read as the reverse complement.
AAAGGAAATTGTTGAGTAATTTGTAAGTCTTGAATTAAATGCAATGTTGTATAACTTCTTTTTTTCTAGCAAAAAATTTCCCAATATATTGATATATATAGTGTTTTCATTTATAAAGTCAACTCTACAAAATGATCAGTCAAACTATAGTAATAATTCTCCCAATACCACCAGAAAGTGTGGACATTCATAAGCATAATAAATGCATCTATCTATTAGATGATGGGTATGTAATCATCTCAGTCTATGTAGAAATATCCAGGCCATAGCAAGAGCTCCCACACAATAGAAAATGTATAGCTTATTTTACATAGAAACAAAATATAAAACATAGTTATCTATGCTTGCACCTAAGAGCTAGGAAAGATTCAAAAGATCATTGTATCAAAATCTGGAATCAGGAAAAGAGTAATAGACAGTATCCTTAGTAGAGCTACAAGTTATACGAAGGACCTTCATGTCCTTCAATCCATTTGTTGTAGGTGATCAATCCTTCAGGAGATTTCAAGGATTTTTTAGAGAGGTCATCAACTATCATATTCTGCTCTCTATAAATGTGATCAAAATTGATGTTTTTTAACATCTTTTTTACAGCCTTAATCCTATTCATCCATCCAAGAAGGGCATAAGAATTTAAATTCCCACTTCCATTTAGCCACTCAATTATTACTTTAGAGTCATCAAATACATTTATATGGTCTATACCCAGGTGAACTGTAAATGATAAGGTCACCCATGCCCCTAAAAGTTCATCCCTTGTATTGGTCCCAGGACCACAGGTAAAATTCCAGTTGTAGCTTGTATCCTCATTAACTGTGATGACTCCCCCTGCTCCACTAAAGGATCCATTTTCTTGAGTAGCCCCATCGAACCACCCAAGATTTTTAGAAGTAAGATATGGATTCTTGTGAATCTGAGGGCCCTTGCCTCTTTGGGTATCCCAAGCTTCTGTATATTTTTAAAGACCGAAAGATTTTTGAAACACCAACTATATAGAAGGATTAACATTTTCAATTTTTTTTTATTTCTTTGCAGCCATAAGAACCAACAGACCAAGGCAGACATCGTTCTAAAATTCCATTCATTTTTTATCTAAGTATCATAGCATTCTGATAGAGATTCACCTTCCCACTGAATATTAATCTGGAATGTAGAGTAAAGTTCTTGCCACACCTGTTGAGAGAAAGAATAATAAATGAAAAGATGCTTGAACGAATCCGGGCCACCAGAGCAGAGTGGACAAAAACTTGGTCCTACCCAGCCCTTTTTAACTAGATTCTCCCAAGTGAGAATTTTTTCCTCCGCCAAGAGCCAAGTAAATAGTTTAATCTTCAATGCAATTTCCCATGACCAAACTTGGTGTCTCCAACTTGTTACTTTGTTTTTCCAGAGCTTTTGTTGGAAAGATAAATAAACGTTTTTTACTGAGAGGCTACCCTATTTATCTCCTCAGGTCCAGACAAGGATATCTTCATTGTGCTGGAGATGTATCCCCAAATATAATAGAAAATTGACAAAGGAGTTCCACTCGTTTGCAGGAGTTCCTGACAGTCCGAGTTACGAGCTACTTTTCCAACGATCAATATAAAAACCCTTAGGGTTTTGTGCTTTCTTTCCCAAAATCACCTTGCTTTTCCACTTTGACCTGCCTCCAACAATATTCAATCCCCCTGCCGCACCATTAGAGTCAATGTGGAGGGAGTCACGACCTCTCCAACATTGGAGAAAGATGGTCTCTTCTTCTGCTCCATCACATTTTTTCTCCTGCAACAAGAGCACATATGGACTCTCAACGCGTATGAAGTTTCGAAGATTCCTCTGCTTGGATCTTCCATTGAGTCCTCTAATGTTCCAAGTTATGATATTCATCATGATGAGTGGGGAGGTCGATGGAGGTATCCCTTCGAGAGTCGTTGAAATTGGCCTGAGTTGAGCATGAAGTTCCCGAATTCTTTGATGAGTTGGTGGGAGGATTTTCATCCCTGTCTATTTTTTTCTCTCAGGATATGTTTTGAGTCTTTGGTTGGGTCTAGGGCTATACCTAGCCATGAAGTAGATCCTGCAGTGGAGTCTATGAACACTTTGTGAACCTTTTTGAGTTATTCCACGAGAATTGTGTGCAGATCCTTCTGGTTGAGTGCTTCCTCCAGTTTTTCAAAGTCTATGTCTGCTAGGTCTTGTTCATATAACTTCATGAAAGTATCCTCGTTTTCATCCGACTTTTCCCATGGATTATCTTCTTTGCCTTTTTCATATTGATGTGAGGCTTGACCTTTTTCTTTCTCCTGGATTTTCACTTTGTGCAAATCTTGGACCTCTTCTTCTCCCGACAGCTAGTTGAGAATGTCGTAGGGGTTTTTGGTGGTTATTTTTGGAGCATTGTCTTGATTCTTCTTCCGTGGTGGGTTCCATTTCCAACTTGTGACTGTGGTGAAGTAGTCCTTTTTCTAGATCTCTCCATATTTGAGGACCTGGGCATTCATGGGGCAGTCCCAAAATAGGTGGTCGTTCTCATGACATTTTATGCAGAGGATATGGGAAATCCATTATGGAAAGCAACCATGAAAAAGGAGTATGACTCACTCCTAAATAATCGAACTTTGCATTTGGCTCCACTTCCACCAGAAAGGAATATTTTCAGGTGCAGATGGCTCCACAGGATCAAGAGGTACAAGTCTATACAGGTTTCCAAAGGACTTCATCAGATCCATAAATATTTCTACATCTTCATGAAGACTTTCAGTGAGAAGAAGTTTCAGACTTTGCGGGATTGTCTTGCAGTGAAGAACACAGTTGCCTAGTAGTTTCCATTTTCTTCTTTTGATACATTATATTTTTAGGGGGGGTTTGTTCCCACGTGGTTTTCCCTCTTTCCTCACTTTTATTCAGTGTTCATTAGTTTCATTGTACATGAGTACCTAATATGGCCTAGTATTCGGGACTCAAGTTTTACTCCATATTGATGTTCAAGGGATGTTGGAGAAATTTATATTTTCGGCACACTAGTTCACTGGGAGTTAACTGACTAGTTCTATTTTAGACTTTCTAATTTTTACCATCACTATTATGCATGCATTCCTAATTATAGGATGCCATTTCCTCTATGAGTGAGGATCACTCACTCATTGATTACATCATAATATACATTGATTCTCATTATTCATTGTGTATCTCTCTTCCTTTTCTTGATAAGATTTGTTTGTGTATGATTTAGCTAAGTCTCATGTGCAGGTTTCCATGAAACAATGACATGGTGTCAGATCCAATATACTTGGAGAAACCCAAACAAGTCAGAGAAGAGTGAAAGAGGATTTGAGTAAACCTAGTTCCTTCCATCGTCACAACCTATCCCTATCGAAAGGTGTGATGATTGGAATCGTCACAGCCTATCCCTATCGAAGGGTGTGACAGTCACACTTATACTTAAGAAACATTATTTTTCCAGGCATCGTCGCAGCCTATACATAGCCAAGGTGTGATGTATTCGCACTATGTCCTTCACTAGGGTGTGACGATTCATCATCGTCGCACTGTATCCTTCTCTAGGGTGCGACAATTCAGTAGTCCTCCAAAAAATTGGGTTTCTACAGTAAAAAATCCATATCTTTAAATCTGTGATCTAGTTCAAGCTAAAATGTTTACCAGAGATGTATAACATAGGTATGTTTATTCTCATCAAAAATCACCAAAACCCACATCATATTTTAGGAGATATAGTTTTTTAAGCATATATATAACTACCATAGAATCGTCTATCATATCTCAGAATCCACGATATGGGTTTTCAGGATCTTTTCAGAGTCGATAGCAAGGATGGAGACGATGAAACTTATTCAATCAAGTCTAGTGATAATACTCACACCGTACAACTATTTTGAATGAAATCCTAAGGCCACATTCCAACTCAAAAGAAAAGGACTGTATAATTTGATGATGGCAACAGAAACAGAACCTACATCAGCGCTTGAGAAGACCATATGGGAAAACCGTAATGATGAGGCAATGGGACTACTTCTTGAGTTAATCTCCACTAATTTGTGGTTTCATTTTGCCGCATGAAAGACTCCAAATGATATCTGGACCACCTTGGAAGGAATCTTTGGAAAGAGGGATGAGATGTGAGGTCATATCCTTGAGGTATAGTTGAATACCTTAGAACATAAAAGTTTTGATAATATACAGTATTTCTTTACTAAATTTAACTCTTTGATATTGAGCTTGGGTGAATGTGGTATTGAAAATTATACACAAGAGAAACAAGTTATTCTAACAATCTTGGCCAAGCTAGGATCAGAATATGTTGTATATGTCTCCAATTTCCATTCTGGCAGATGTCTTTTGGGAGCAAATTGGAAAATGCCTACGATGGCTCAATTCATTGAGTCTCTCACACAAGAGCAGACAAACCTATTACAGATGGACCTCATGAAAGATCCCAAATCACATGCACTCATCATGCATGATGGAAAAGGATCATCCAAACAGAATGGGAAGGAGAAACAGAACGAGAAGGAGGGATATTCCAAACCCTTTAACGATTCTTCAAGTTCCAAAGACTCTTCAGATTCCTAAGAAAGGTAATCATCATTCCTTGGTTGCAATTAATTCCTCATCTGATTCATGGTTTATAGCTTATGGGGCATCCCATCATATGGCAGTGAAAGAGGAAGTTTTCTCTTATTTGAGTCCATGCTCAAGACCCCTTATTCGCATGGGGGATGATACTCCAGTAGCAGTAGCCGGAGAAGGGAGAGTGGAAATCCACAATGGCAGTTTTGAGAATGTTTTACATGTTCCAAAACTTTCTATGAATTATCTCTCAGTTTATCAGATCACTCAGAAAGGTAAAAAGGTTGAATTTACATCTAATTCAGTTTCAATAATTGACATGCATGACAATTCCATCATTGCAATTGGTGAGGTGGATCACAAGTCAAGGTTGTATAAATTCACTAAGTTTTCTGATGATGACTCTTATTTTCTACTTATACATAAGGAGATTAATCTACATGCACCTCCATTGCAACATGCATATACTCGTGTTCTTCCATCAGTTTCAGACATCAAATATGATTCCATACACTCAGATTATGTACATGGAAATAAGAAGGTAGTACAACTAGATAAGAATCCAGTGTTGAAGCTTCAACAGATTCCCAAGAAAGCACATTTCACACTTCAGGCAGCAGGTATCCTTGCAGGGAATCCATTGGATTTGAGGAGGACTCGATCTCATCAAGAGTAGCCTTCTCATGCCCATGCATTTCTATATGGTTCAATCTTCTAATCTGTATATCTACAGTGAGGATATGGGAAATCCATTATGGAAAGAAGCCATGAAAAAAGAGTATGACTCACTCCTAGAGAATCAGACTTTGCATCTGGTTCCACCTCCACTAGAAGGAATATTTTCAGGTGTAGATAGGTCAACAGGATCAAGAGGTACAAGGCTAGATAGGTTGCCAAAGGAATTCATCATATCCATAAAGATTTCTACATTTTCACGAATACTTTCAATGAGAAGAAGTTTCAGACTTTGTGGGATCGTCTTGCAGTGAAGAGCATAGTTGCATAGCCGTTGTCATTTTCTTCTTTTGATACATTATATTTTAAGGGGGGGGTTTGTTCCCACGTTTTATTCCCTATTTACTCACTTTTATTCAGTGTTCATTACTTTCATTTTACATGAGTACCTAATATGGCCTAGTAGTCGGGACTCAATTTTTACTCCATAGTGATGTTCAAGGGGGTGTTGGAGAAATTTCTATTTTTGGCACTCTAGATCAATGGGAGTTAACTGACTAGTTCAATTTTAGACTTTCTAATTTTTACCATCACTATTATGCATGCATTCCTAATTATAGGATGTCATTTCATATATGAGTGAAGATCACTCACTCATTGATTAGATCATAATATACATTGATTATCATTATTCATTGTGTATCTCTCTTCCTTTTCTTGATAATATTTGTTTGTGTATGATTTAGCTAGGTATATTATGTAGGTTTCCATGAAACACTGATAGCACCACTTCGAGGTGAGTCAAAGCATTCAGGAACACCATGTGTAATTGGAAGAAAAAAAAAATCAAAAAATGACCAAATTTCAAGCAAAATTCAAATTTTAATTAGATGAAAATGAAAATAGGAAGGTCATAAACAATTTATGTGGATTCTTATGTCTCGAGGAGGAATGGTTCCACCATTGATAGGATATGAAAATGCATGGTAATTTTCAAATTTTGGAAATGTGTGGAATCTACCCGTGGGGCTATCAAACTCATTATAGAGCACCGCAATTAGGGAATCCTTGGAAGGATAGTGAGTACCAATGATTTCTTGATATTTTTTAAGCAGGATATGAAGTGTAATAATGAAAATTGGTTCAGTATTTATTTTTATTTTCCTTATATCGATGTGCCTTGTGACAAGGATATGCATTGGGTCATAATGTTCAATGGTACTAGAGCACTTTATTCGGTGCTTGTTTTTTTATTATGACATATGGCGATGCTTATGAACATTTAAGCATTGGGGTGTCATGTTTATTTGTGCACTGGGGCATATTTTCCTTATAGGAACACTAGTATAAAAACCTTCACAAAAACCTTTGGTTGCCCACCTCCACCCACAACCTTCACTATAAATAGAGAAAGGATAATTTTTGGGGGGAGGTTCCATAAAGACATCCACTACATGGTGTTCTCCTTGTAGTGAAGTGATGTTGATGAATCATTAATGAATACAAGAGGTATAAACACAAATATAAGGCTAGAGAGGGCTTGGGAGGCAGAGAAGCTAGTGACACATTGACAAAGGAAAGAAGCACAAATTCAAGCATAGATAAATAAATGGTGTGAGAAGAGGAGACATTAGATAAGAACCATTGAATCCAAGAGGTGTTAATTCCATCATAGATCTAGTGAGGATTCAAGAGAAGGAACTCATAAAAGGAATGAAGGAAAAACAAATAAAGAGGATGGAAGAGAGGTGATAATGCTAGGATAGGAATAGCAAAGGAAAGAGGAAAGAAAAGGGAGGAAGGATTTGTTTGAAATATGGAAGTGATTATACAACTACATGTTAATATAATATGTGACTACCAAATTTGACATCTTGAGGAAGAGGCTTGTTGAAAATGGTGTTTTCATTAATTTCAAAGGTAGACTATGATTACAGATCCAAGGATCGAACCAGACGGATAGAGGAAAAAAAAATGCCCTTGTGCATAATCGAGGAATTAAAGAGCCTTATGACAAAAAAATTATAGTTTTCTAAAGATATATAGTGTAGAGAAAGCTGAGGAAAGTGTTGAAGGAATGAGAAACAATTATATTAGCAAGAGAGGTATTGGTTAACCAAGATCAAGTAAATAGTGATCACCAAATTATCCCACATACACAAGAAGATTCAACTTTCAATGGTTTGCAATGAAAAGTGATTTTATGAAATGTGAATGCAAGTGAGAAATCCCTTATCTAAATCGACGAAAGAGATTAAATTCTTCACCATGGATCGATAGTGTAGAACTATTCGGAGTGGTATGGCTCCATCAGAGTTCAGGTTTTCCAAGTGCTTAGCTCATGCCATTTTGAGACACTCTGACCAGAAGCATTCTGATGACCTAAGAACTTGGTCATAGCCTGAGGTCACATGGAAGATGACGATAGACTTCTAATGGATCGAGCCATGATATCAGCCACATGTAACACAGTGACTGGACCATGTATCATAAACATATTGGGCCACATCCAATTAGATATCCAACTCAAAGTTTCAAAGAGGACCAGAAGTTGTAATAACGTCAACATGAGGTTAGTTTCCACGGTAGCGCTAAGTCAGATACCATGTCAAAACCTCTAACAGGACACATCACCTAGCACATTAAATAGCATATTGGTATGGGAATATTGGAGGAAATAATAGCCATTTATTTGACATGGCTAATAGATCTTTGTTGTTCATCGAAGAAGGAATGATCAGAGTGGAATATGAGTGAAGGTACTCCGATAACTAGGGACTCCAAGAATGATAGTGAGCCAAATTTGTTGATCCACATTAGTTGTAATGTCAGAGACATGAAAGTAGCAAGGACATTTCCACGTGTCAAGTTCCCCAATTGGACATGGAGAGCATAATGACATTGTATCAAATCTGAGTAATTGATATAGGTAGCGAGTCGATCTCCACCATTCATCAGAGAGGATATGTTCGTAGTAGACTCGGTTACCTGCAGTGTAGGTACTCTGATGAAGGAGCTCTGAGGAGAAATATAGATTGTGGGTCAGCATGCAGGTGAGATGAAATCTTAGCCATAGATCATTATGGGTCCCAACTGACCTTTTCATGATAAAATAGAGAGATGGGAGATAATTGTTGTGCATGTTGAAGGAGCGGCATGATCAGAGCCATTGATTTCATATTGCAAGGATCGTTGGAGTACATGTCATTGGAGAGGATCTAATCGAAGTATGGTTATATTATGAAGCAGACGAGATCTGAAGAATAGGGCTCCAAGAGCCAATGATATAAATTGATCCAAGATCATATGATTGTTGAGAAACGAGGACACATTGTGTTGAGTGTACCTTGATGAGACCGATAACAAGGATACAATTGACAAACTAGATCAAATATAGACCAGATCCTATGGTTGTTGAGTATTGTGGTCCCAAGTGTGCGATATAACTGGTGGTCCCGATGAAAGAGATCGCATATCAACAGAGGAGATTGATTGGAGATACAAATCGAACGATTCTGATCAAATGAATAAATGATCAGATGGTTGTTGTGTGTCAAGGTTGCATAGTGTATCTTGTTGGATAGAGAACAGATCAACGATCACAAATTATTCAAATATCAGATTGGATGGCTCCTGAGAATTAAGGTATGTTTGAAGAATTTCATGTGATGGTAGGAAGCTGGATATCGATTTTCATTAAGGGTTTTGTAGCCCAACTTAATGGAGAATCGATGGACCTGGAGCCAACTTGTTGAATATGATTTAGGTGAGAAAAAATGGATGGCATATGAACTCAAATATATATATAATGATTCCAGGATGTTTTTGTAGTAGAATAGGTGCGATGGATGTGTGAAGTGTGAAGTGTGAAGTGTGAAGCAAGAAGTGTGTGGAAGTAAGAAGTGTGAAGAGCATAGGTTCTGAGACTCAAAAGAGAATGGAAGAAAGGAACATTTGAATGCCTATGGGTGATAGGGTGGATCTTGGAAGGGGATTTAAGTCCTCATTTAAGTTGGTTCTTACATTGAAGTTTGGTCCCTTATTTATTAGCAAGTGGGTGCTTGCAGTGCAGTTTGGTGCCTACAGTTCTACAAGTTGGTGCTTGTCTCAAGGATTGGTATACTTGGCAGGTTGGTGCCTGTAGTTTTACAAGTTGATGCTTGTAGAAAGGATTGGCATCCTTGGTAGGTTCATTCCTGCAAACATTATTTCTCAATTGGTTCTTAGTGAATGAGATTGGTGTTTTATGCAAGTTGGTGCATGCAAACATTGTAAAAATAGATTGGTTCCTACAAGATCTTATAAAGAACTTTTTGTGGTTTTCTCCCATTTGGGTTTCCACGTCAAAAATATGTATACTATTCCTTTATCTTGATCTCTATTGATGTGGTTAATCATCTTTATTTCTTATGATTGATTATGTAATGACTAGTTAAAGTGGTAAAGAGAAAAAGTGGTAAAATTTTGTCTAATATTGATCCCTCCCCCCTCTCAGTATTATTTTATATTCCAACAAGACTAACAAGAAGGGAGTGATGAATACTACAAAATAGCGATAACTCATATTAATATGGAACCTACTTGAGACAAAGACCTAAAGGGATCTAATCATTAACAAGGAAATCCAAAAAGGAGGGGGAAAAGAGGAGAGGTGAAAGGACTATTTCCTCATGTGGTATTATATGGAATATGAGAGGAGGGAGAAGGATCAAGAAATAGATTAAATCGCATCCTATGGCTAGGGATTGGATTGGATATTCCCCAATAAGGAATATCTTGACAAGATCATCTTAAAGGAAGAAGTAAAAAAGGAGGGGAACTTTCCCAAGTGGAAGAGAAGGCTCAATAGAGGGTTTAAGGTGAGGAGAAAAGGGAGAAGGAAGGTGAACTAATGAGAGGAAAAGACTAAGGTCATTCATGAGAAAGAGGGATATCTAATACTATAAGGAAGAAAAATAGGATGACAAATAGGGAGACAAGGGAGGCTAGAGAGAGATTCTTATGAGGAAACAGGTTACAAAGAAAGGAAGATCTAGTGAAGAGGGTCATCAGTACAAGGAGGGGGAGGAATTAAGTAAATATTATGAGCCATAAACTCATAATTTTAAAAGTGCACTAAAGAAATCCTATATTTTATGTCTCAAAATGCTATGATAACACAACCAATAAAATAGGATGGAGTCTTGGCAAATTTAGGAGGCTCATTGCCCCATGCTTGGGTTATCCAAACATCAGTGATTTGAACTCAAGTTCAAGTTGATGAATAGTGCCAAGATGAGAATAAATAAATTTTCTTATGGGTGATTCATGTTGAGATGTAGAAACTTGTATTTGGTGACGTATTGTGAGCCTTTTCGGGAAGGGGAAGAACCTTTCCATCAAAGGACATGGCACCCGTAGACATTGTGAGTGTTTCATTTATGATATTTTTACCACTTGTATATGGTAGAGAAAGGGAGGTTATCAAATTTATTGTTACTTTTTGCATGATAATTTGTTTTATGCAATAAGGACTCGTGTCCCAAATTGTTTAGATGGAGGAACACAAGGTTGAATTGGAGAGGCTTCAGATGGTTAGGTTTGGGTGACTTATTAACAAGTGTTTTGGTTTCTTAGAGAGTCTATAAGTTTGAAAAAATATTTAATGATTCATCATTGCAATTGTTTCATTTAGAACATGAATTCGCCATATGTCTTAGATGGGGTAATAGGTTGGATGTTTTCTTGGGTGGGAGGAGGAGGTAAAGTTGTATGATAATGTTAGATTGGAGTAGAAATATATTGCAGCTTCATAGGAAGTGGTGATCAAAATCTTCCATGGTTAACTTGGTTGTTGTAGAAAGAAGCATTGCAGGAAATTTGAGGTCTAAAATGGGGCTCCTGAGGAAAATAATAAAATAATGGTTAAAATAATAAAATGAGTGTTAAGAATTTTCAAAGGAAAAGAAAGAAAATTACTTCTTTAAATCATATTTTTGACTTATGTCCTTGTAGGTTTACTCAAATTTCAGATGTAAGCACTTTTTATATGAAAAATTAAATTCTAGATCCAATTATTACCCACTTTGCATACTTTTGATAGACCCACAATGAGATAAACTTGAAAAACATGAAAACAAAATGTGTTTCTTTCAAGAAACAAACTTTTTTTCATGTATTTCCAATTTATCTCAATGTGGATCTACCAAAAGTATCTAGAGTGGGTACTCATTTGGATGTGGAATTTAATTATTCATCCAACAAGTGCCTAGACTTGAAATTTGAGTAAACCTAGAAGGATATAAGTAAAAAATACAATTAAAAAAAGTAGTTTTATTCATTTCCCTCCAAAAATATTTACCTTTATGGTTGAAATCATCATCTTGAATCCTATTGGTTCTTTTAAATATGATCTTGATAATATTTCTTGTTTTTTAGGCCTATTGTTTCCCTCAAAATTCCCCTAATGGATGAATATTACCTATGTTGTAAGGCTAACACAAGGAGGTTAGGAGGGAGTATATTTTACACTCCATTTAAAGGAAAAAGAAAGAAACCGGAGGGAGAGAAGGAGAGGACACAATATGAATTAAGGTTTTACATTTAATTATTTAATCTAGGGATGTAAATTACCTAGGTTATATTGATTAAGGCTCAACATAAAATAAGAAAGAACATCAAATTAACAAAGGACCACAAACTAAATGGGGTTATTTACCAATTTTATTTCATGATATAATTAACCTAATTGTTAAAGATGAAAGAGAGGGGAAAGTGATGGAACAAAGTATGAAAAACATTGTTTTATATGTTGATTCTACTTGGGTTGAAAATGAGTGTTGTAATAGACTTCCATGAAAGTTTCTCTCCACCCAAATTAACCTACACATACTTCTACACATTCCTCCAAAATATAATTGTTCTTGATCTTAAATACAATGAAATAAAACACACTAGATCTACCATACAAAATAATTTTAAATTGAGCATTAGGCGGTGACCCAATGTTCCTTCATAAAAGTGATACCTAATTTACCCTAGTTGCAATGCAACCTTCTTTGAGATATAAGAGTTGAATAATCTAAGGGGTTAGAGGGGGGGAATCCAACATAAATTCCCTAGGAAAATACAAGAATCCTTCAAAAAAGAAGGCAGGGATACCTGTGGAGGTGATATAATTATAGGAACAATCATCCTAATACCATGGAGAAGGAGTAGATGAACTATATCAATATTTGATGTTAATTTGTAAGTGTCCATGCAAGATAATGAGAGAAAGATTCAAAATTTGAAGAGACTTTACAAATATGAGAGTGGTATAAACATGGTAGGAAACCACTGCAAGATTTAATTCAATGTTATCTCAACCATGGAAAAAGTGTTATATCCATTGGAAGGCTAGAATAGGTTATTACCATGAACTATAGGTTCAAGATCTATATCACAAGAATTTTATTTTTACATTGCCATATGTTTTTTGGATCACATTGTATAGGCGTGTTGTGGCCTAAGGAAGTCTTGGTTCACTTAACACAAAGAAATTAGAGAGGGACAAGGAGCATTTAACCTAGTCGGACCCCAATTAAGTGTTCCCAAATGGATTTGTTCCATTGAGTACTTTAGATGAATCATTCCAACTAACTATGGTCTAGATCAAGGGATCATAGTCGATACAAAACCCAAACTATGGGAGTGTTCCCCAAAAGGTCTAGTAGTGTCAAATAAATGACCAAATTTAAATAGAATAAAGGACACCCCACCTAGGCATTATACATACCAAGCAAGTTGTGTGTCTAATAAAAGGTAAGGTGACTTAAGGGAGAGTAATCTAGGACAAAAGAGCCTTTGTATGAATGATGAGAGGTGTTGATGTCATCAATAGATAGGTCATGCATGGAGATAACACAGAGATAGGTCACACTTCAATATCTCCAAGTAGGAAGGTGTATGTGAATACTCATATGAAAAGTTATACACTACACCTATAAGAAAATAATTGTGTTCATATTTCCAAAAAGTGTAGTCCATCTTCACTTACCAACTATTAGTATTGGATATTTAGTTTAGATTATCAAATCCTAAAGGTTGTTGTTGCATAGATGTGTGTATATTTATGCACAGTATGACATTTAAAAACTCAAACACTACATCCTAGAGATTAGTAAACATAAAGCATATATATCCTACCTTCATAGTTATAAATGAAAATGTAAGATTTAATGAATATACAATCATTCACAAGTTACTTTGGGGAACCTAAAAAAAGATATAGATGATAATCAAAATAATGAATTGCTTTCCATCATAAGGAGATAATTCCCAAATAAGGGTATGTAAGAGGAAGTCAATGGAAGAGTGTTATGTGAATTTAATGAAAATTGTTGGGGAGGGATAGTAGTAGCGTAGATGTAAATGCAAGTGGTTGTACTAATAAATTTTTAAAAAGACCAAAAAATAATAGATGAGATGGGAAGATATTAAGTGGAGGGGTAGATAAAAGTGAGAAGGAAGACATGTCTGCGAGGATATCCAAAAAAGTGTAGAAGGAGATGGTAAATGAAATGAACATAATTGTGTCACATGAGGAGCCATCCCAACAACAATGTGCATCATAGGTATTTAATCACTAATTTGTTATTTTATGTACATCGAATTTAATTATCGCATGAAATATTAATTTTCAATTGTTTTGTTGTAGAAAAGAAAAAAAATATAACCCATTCAGCACATAAGACAAGACTACGACTCGAAACAAAAGGGTCGATCGCAAACTTTGTGAGTATTTACATTTTCTTTCTTACTTAAGATTTCATGTTTGTTGTGATCCTTATATTTAAATAATTAATTTACACTTGTCCATGGATGTATTCTAATAGGTGTTAACATACAAAGAAGATCCAACCCATGAATTGATAGACATTTGGATAAGTATGGGTTGTGAGTATATGTTTAAGTATTAAGGTTTAATTGAACAATTTGTAAGTAGCTATTGTTGGTTGTGGAGCCTGATTATCTTCCTGATTTAGAGGTCTTTTACTTTCAGCCGTGTTTATACCCCATGAAGTATTTACACCCCAGAAGTATGTACACTCTTCCACGTGGGGGAGTGCAAAGGGGGGGTACCCCCTCTATGGGATCTGAGGGGGCTATCCCCCCGGCTGGGGAGTTTGGGGGCAAGCAGGCCCCTAGTGGAGGTTTGGGGGTGAAGCCCCCAAAGCAAAAATTGCCTTGTAAAAGTATATTGTAATTTCATTGTAAATCTGGACCGTTCATTATAAGGTCCCAGATCTAACGATAGAGATTATGTTAGGGTTTTATTCCCTAGAAGGCAACCCTCTTTTATGAGGGAAATGTATTGTGGCTATGTAGGTTGGCAAGTATTGTATTCAGAGAGAGGATACTATGAGAGAAAGAAGAGGAAGTTACAACGGGTTTTTTTATAGTTTGTATCCCTTCATTTTGCTGGATAATAATAAAGAAAGGACCTGGCAATTTCTCTGGTGGACGTAGCCCACACTGGGTGAACCACGTAAATTTGTGTCTCTTGTATTGTGTATCTTCTTTGTTTTATTTCCACATTTGTTTTATTTTATTGCTCCGCGGTCCTGTTTTTCTAACAGCTATGTTGTTTAACTTCCCTTGTTTTATAATTAATGAAACAACAAGAAACATTTATATTAATTATATTGGTTTTTCTTTGTAATGGCAGATTAAACATGCAGGAAAAAAAGTATGGAATGCAACCAACATGATATATTTTGAGAGAAGGCATGAAGCATGGCTTTGAAAGAATGTGTATTGTTTATGAAAGACTCGATTCTAAGTTATGTTTTTTTTATTTATGCAATCATGTATATTCTACCATATATATAAATGCAGATATACTTATTACATTTTATCTGTATGTTTGTAGATGGAAGATAAATAAGAGGAACGTAAAAAACAAGCCTATCAAGAAAACATTAGGTTAAATAAGCATAGTAAAATATTACTTACAAATGATGAAGAAATGAGGCATGCATGCCGTGCAAGTGATGAAAATATTCCTAGTGATGAATGACAATCAATATAATTGAGTGTTACTACAAGTTGTATGTTTTCGAATATTTGTCTCTAAAAATCAAGGATTTTTTTAATGTACTTGACATATTGTCCTAATTGCATGAGGACATGTTACCAATAAGTGTAACAATTACATATTGGTTTCAATTTGATTATTGTGTACCTTTACGTTGTCCCATGTTGTATGAAAATGGGTATCTTATTCATAATTAATAAAATGGGTTTCTTATTTTATTGCATTGTCGAATGTTGTAAAATGTTGTGTTGTTGAATAATTAATATGTGCATGATTTACATTGTTACAAATAACATAGGTGTAATTTGTTCGGTAATGCATTAATGAAATTATTATATCATAATGCAATAACAAAAATAGAAAACAATATTATTATAAAAAATATTTGATTTTGAGATGATTAATTGAAAATTTGTAAAAAAAACCAATTAATTTAAATATATACATAGCAGTGCATTGTATTCTTATGAACTCACTAGACGGTGTGTGCCATAATATAGAAAGTGGTGCATTTTCAGGAGTCATATGCACTAGTTCCCATTAAC
>SNQJ01S0071330.1:0-10067 GCA_010110895.2 Picea sitchensis | reverse complement strand
GTTGTCCCATGTTGTATGAAAATGGGTATCTTATTCATAATTAATAAAATGGGTTTCTTATTTTATTGCATTGTCGAATGTTGTAAAATGTTGTGTTGTTGAATAATTAATATGTGCATGATTTACATTGTTACAAATAACATAGGTGTAATTTGTTCGGTAATGCATTAATGAAATTATTATATCATAATGCAATAACAAAAATAGAAAACAATATTATTATAAAAAATATTTGATTTTGAGATGATTAATTGAAAATTTGTAAAAAAAACCAATTAATTTAAATATATACATAGCAGTGCATTGTATTCTTATGAACTCACTAGACGGTGTGTGCCATAATATAGAAAGTGGTGCATTTTCAGGAGTCATATGCACTAGTTCCCATTAACTATACTAAAGTTCCAATGCGAACTATTGAGAAAAATCAGTATTCCATAAATGGCATAATGTACAATTATATTTATCGTTTCAAACTTTTATGGTGCCCACTCTTACAATACACACTAGGGCTTTAAATACAATGTATTCATCAATGTTGTAAGTATAATATACACACTAATCATTAGTAAAAATAATGGTGTCAACATCTCACCTCGAATATTCAAAATTTCACTACCCTTCAGTGCACATGGTAATGCAAACACCAAAGTGTATGAATTATGGCCCTATAAAGGGGAAATTTTACCTTTGAGTGGATTGCTGCATGAAATTGCAAGTAGGTAGGGGTCTCTGGTCTATCGTGACAAGGTACTAATCACCTCTCGTGGATCCTTGAAATCTGATGGTGTTGAGTTTACCAATCACCTATGGGTTTTGGTCTAACGATAGTCGTACTACCAGAAAATGGTATCAAAGCTATAGGTCAGGAGTTTGATACACACTCATCTCGTGCTGAGGGGGACATTGTTGCGCAAAATTGCAAGTAGGCAGTGTTCCCCAGTGTATTGTGACAAGGTACTAATCGCCTCTCGTGGATCCTTGAAATCTAGCGATGTTGAGATTACCAATCACCTGCAGATTTTCGTCTAACAGCAGTCGTACTACTGGAAAAGGGTTATGGGCCCACACACGATTTCGTTGCGGGGAATTTATCAAGACAAATGGAATAACAAGCCACTCATACAACCCTTCATTTGTCTTGAAGGTTTTTTTCCATTCATCACCTTCTCTCATCCTTATCTGGTGATATCCACTTTTCAAATCTATCTTTGAAAAAAAAAATCCCCACTTAAACAATCCATTAAGTCATCCATCCTTGGAAAAGGAAATTTGTACATGATGGTGATCTTGTTTATGGATTTTGAGTCTGTGCACATTCTCCATCATCCATCCTTCTTCGGACTCAAAACAGTTGGTACTACACATGGACTCAATCTTTCTCTGACCAATCCACCTCAAGAGAATGAGGAGGTAAAAAGACAATTCCAGTATTTATTAGACAAGGGATTGGTCAGAGAAAGCTTGAGTCCATGCGCAGTACCAAATGTGTTGAGTCCAAAGAAGGATGGAGGATGGAGAATGTGCACAGACTCAAGAGCCATAAACAAGATCACCATGAGGTACAGATTTCCTTTGCCAAGGATGGATGACTTAATGGATTGTTTAAGTGGGGATTTTTTCTTTTCAAAGATATATTTGAAAAGTGGGTATCAACAGATAAGGATGAGAGAAGGTGACGAATGGAAAATAGCCTTCAAGACAAATGAAGGGTTGTATGAGTGGCTTGTTATTCCATTTGGCTTGACAAATGCCCCAAGTGATTTTATGAGATTGATGAATGAGGTATTGAAATATTTCATTGGTAAGTTTGTCATTGTATATCTGGATGATATATTGGTCTTCAATGAAACTGAAGAAGAGCATTTGAGACACCTGACATTAGTGATGAGAATACTGCAGCAGGAGAAGTTGTTGATAAATCTGAAGAAGTCCTCTTTTATGAAGACAGAACTCATTTTCTTAGGTTTTGTGATCTCTTCAAATGAATTGAAGATGGATCCAAAAAAGGTGAGAGAAATCAAATAATCATCGCCAAGAAGCATATTTGAGGTGAGAATATCCCATGGATTAGCGAGTTTCTATCGGAAGTTCATTAGAAATTTCAGTGGGTTCGATGCACAGATGATGGATATGGTGAAGAAAAGACATAAGTATTTCAAATAGACGAAAGAGGCTGAGAAAATTTCAAAATATTGAAGGATAAGATAACAGAACAACCAATTCTAGTCTTACCAAATTTCGGGAAGACATTTCAAGTAAGATGTGATGCAAGTGGAGTTGCAATTGGAGCGGCCTTGAGCCAAGATAATAGACTTGTTTCATATTTCAATGATAATCTAAATGACACTAAGAAGAAGTACTCCACATATGATAAGGAATTTTATGCAATAATTCAAGCCTTGAAGAAATGGAGGCACTACCTTGTTCCAAAAGAATTTGTTTTGTATAGCAATAATCAGGCTTTACAATTCATAACCAGATAGGAGAAGTTAAATCAGAGACATGCTAAGTGGATAGAGTTTATGAAAAAATTCACTTTTGTCATTAAACACATTTTTGGTAATGCTAACAAGGTTGTTGATGCATTGAGCAGGAGATGTCTGATTCTGCAAGAATTTCAAGTGAATACCTTAGGGTTTGAACACCTTAAGGAGATGTATTGTGATGATATAGATTTTAAAGAAACGTATGAAGCATGTGTGAATCATATGCTCAGAGACAAAAGTTAGTGGACAGATTATATGATTCAAGAGGGATTGTTGTTTAATGGTTGCCATATGTGCATACCAAAGTGTTCAATGAGAGAAAATTTGTTGAAGGAAAAACATAGTGGAGGTCTAGCAAGACATTTCGGCCATGACAAAACGTTTTCATAGTTGAACAGTTCATATTATTGGCCAGGTATGAGAGAAGAGGTGAAGAAGTTTGTAAACAAATGTAATATTTTATAGTATGCAAAAGGAAAGAAACAAAACACTAGATTGTATCAGTCGTTGCCTATTCCAAATAGGCCTTGGGATGCAATAAGCATGGATTTTTTGTTGGGATTTCCAAGAACCCAAAGGGGAAGTGATTCCATATTTGTTTTAGTTGAAATATTCTCAAAGATGGCACACTTTATCCCATGCCAAAAGACTAGTGATGCAACACACATTGCAAATTTGGTTTTCAAGGAAGTTGTGAGACTTCATGAGTTTCCCAAGAGTATCGTCTCAGATAGGGACACTAAATTTATTGGTCATTTATGGATAACATTATGGAATAAATTGGGGACATAATTGTCTTTTAGTTCAACATATCACCCTCAAAAAGATGGACAGACTGAGGTGGTAAATAGGAGTTTAGGCAATTTGCTGAGGAGTTTGGTAACTGAACAACTGAATCTTAAACACTAGCGTTTTCTGCAAATTGTTTTTGAACGGATTGAAAACTAAAGAAGATCTAAACGTTGGAAGTTGAATGGTCACGAGAGATATGGGAGTTTCACTCTTAGACTTTAATTGAACGTTTCTTAAGGGGTAGTTAGTTTTTACTTTGAGAAGATAGGTAGTTGGAGGGAACCTGAGGAGCCCTTTAGTATAAGTAGAGGTGTTGTATTCCCAAAAGGGGTTGCTGCAATTTTGTAGGAGGTTGTTGTGATTTAGTTGTTGCTGAATTTTAGTTATTGTGATTTTATCATAGTTGTAGCCATTTTTACAATTGAATGAAGATAACATAGGGATATTGATCCAAATGCATGGTGTTATTGTTTCTTCAATATCGTCTATTATTTTATGTTTCATGAATATATCAGTTATATCGTTGAATGTAAGAATCTGTGAAACATTAGAAAATTTCAATTGGTTCTCTCCCACGAGCTTACGCAAGGAGTGTGTTCACAGAGTCGATTCGACTCAGAGCTCAAGAGAGATAATGTGGAATTTGTATGTAGAGTGTGCATATCATCCGTAAGGAGTAAGTCGATGGAGTTTTTGAACCAGAAGCTCAGAAGGAGTAGTTCGAGAGGTTTCTCATAGAAGTGTGAGTGAATCTTTGTTGCAAGATGTGCACAGATCCAAAATCCGACTAAGTGTCAAAGAAAACCCTTTAAAGATTTAAAGGTTTTGAGGAAGAAAAGGTTCGAAGATTTAACATGAGAGATATTCAAAATGGAGGAGCCTTTAAGGTTTCCTTCAAAGCAACGATCAATATCCACCCAGGAGAAGGGAAATCATTCCAGACTGTCTGATCTGGGAGAAGTTGTGTGGTGGTTAGCCATAAGCTCTTTCGGGAATTCGTGAAACGGAAGGTTTGGGGTGTCAAAGGGTGAAAAATGTTGAAGTCTGAAGCTACGAAGAGATCCCAACCATAGATATTGAAGGATATGTGTCACCAGTTCATGAGATCCAAAGAAGAGATGAGGGGAAGGGGAGATCACCCGAAGCGGAGTAAGGGGTGAATCTAAGTCGTCGATCAAGAGAGGCACGTGGTTCTTGATCTAAGATTATGGGTATAGAATAATTTGGCGAAGGGTAGAGTTGAGACGTGCAGAACTCCTGAAGACTAGAGTCCAAACGAATCACAGTCATTGGTTGTGGGAGAGACAAGAATCGTACATCTTCCCAGGCAAGTTCATGATTTGGGGTTCAGATGAAGAGGGTGCAGTTGTTGCTAAGATCGTCAAAACCTGAAGTTATGAAGTGCTCAGGGGATTGAGCCTCAGGTTATAGCCGAGGTCGCATGGGGGGTGGGATAGCATAAAGGAGCTAACACCTGAAATTCCAAGATTTTAAAGCACTAAGGAAAGGGGCCCGTGGGTTTCATATAACCTGAGCCTAAGGTGATAAAAGGGAATGTGTTTAATTCAATTTGGGGCCAACAAGGCCTAGAGGAGATAATTAAGCTCAGATAGTTGAAGATCCTTGACCGGGAGGTCGTGCATCCCCGAGGAGAGAAGGGGGGGGTCTGCATCAAAACAACCTCATTTTTGCATCTTCATAATCTACTTCTTCTAGATCCACAAAATCATTGAACCAGTCTAAGTACTTTTGGGATGGCACATTGCCTTCAACATCATACAACTTAATCTTATGTTTATAGTCCTGGGGTAAATCATGTAACTGAGCAGGTAGGACAAGGGGCGAAAACCTAGCTACCATGGCTACAGGAAGAACTTGAAGTGGTTGATTGTTCTGAGTAGGAATCAGAGAGGGTCTAATAGAGGCAGCTGAAATTAAACCTTTGAACCTCTTCTCATCAAAGATGATTTCATTTAAACTGGATTCAGATCTAGTTATGAACAAAGTTTGCTCAAATTTCAAATCAAAATCAAGGTCTTCAATAATTTTTACTCCATCTTTGGGTAAAGATAGATTTTTGTCCAGACAAAAAACTGGGCTTATTGGCCTTTCTTTTCTCTTCTGTACAAGTTTCTTGGGATCAGACACATGGATTATTGCTTCTGGGTCTGGATTTCTTCTAGTATGAATTCTCTTAGGAGCCAGGATTTCTGCTCAAACTACTTATGATATTGATCTCTTTATAAAGGATTCGCCAAGGTAAATTTATTTTCATCCAATAATGTGTTTGATTCACTATCACCCTCGGGAATCAAATCTAAAGCTTTAAGTCGTTCTTTTCCCAGGGAAGATTTCACTTTCGTCCCCGAAAATAACTCCAAAATGTTATCACTTTGTAAATTTGTTTAGATGATAAAAAAATGACAGAGGTAACCTACAAACCACTTTAGAGTTGGTTATTATCCTGCTCAGCTCAGAGAGGTCTCTCTCCTGTCACTTGGTATTTAACAGATGAATTTTCTTTAACAAATCAATGGCTAGGTTTTGTTGCTTTGAAGGGTTTTTTATAATTTTGCTAGCAAGGAAGGGGAGGGACACCTAGGGCTATGGAGTAAAACTTATGAAAACAAACGGAAGCATTGATTGGTTGGTTGAACTCTTCAGACGATAAAGACTAAATGAGGTAATGAATTTGAGTTATAGATTGTAATTTGCAGAGTTTAAGAAGAAAGGAAAAACATATAACTGCATCAGAGCATTAAATAAAATGAATTTTCTTAGTTAGGAAGAACTTAACACAGTTTAAATTTATTCATCCGAGAGCATCACAAGATGAATTATGGGCCTTTAAATATCCAATTTAAACAAAAGACAGTGAAAATGAAATCAAGATCACAACAAATACATACAAAGAAAGAAGATGAAACTCATACCACCACCATTAGAATCTTTTCATGGAAAATTCAAGACATTTGCATGTGCATTCTATTCAGCTTCAGAAAATTGCATTCAAGTTCCAAATAGCTAAAATCGTGCCCTTACACTTATGCCAACCCTTAATACATCTGGAACTCCTAATATTTATACAATCTGAGTTTCTTCGGTTTGAAACCGGTTACAATGATAAGAAAGAAACGTTTTGGTTCTGAAACTGATTACAATGATAAGAAAGAAAATGTTTCAAGACTCGAATTCTGGCTCCTCTGGTGTTTCGGACCCTTTCTTCGCCACTTTTTCTTCTTCTGAGGTTATGGTGGGATCCATGGTCATGATGAAAAATACCTAGAAATGAGCGGAAATGGCATGCAGTTGGTGTAATGTTGAGTTGTGGGTGGAAGACGGTGGTCACGCCAAGGTTCTAATAGTCCAACGTTGAAATAATAATCAAATAAAATAAATGACTAAAAGAACCTTTTTACTTTTCTATTTTGTGGGGGCACAAGGAAGTGGTTTTGAGGTAACCTGTCTTTCATCCCACAATGCACCTGGTGATGCCATGTACCCCCGAGAGAAAATCGTGGTTTAAATTGAGAGACTGCACTTCGAAATTAAAACCCGTGCAACTTTAGCCCTCGACAATCTCTCTCAGCCATTGATCTCAAGAAATCATGATCCACGATACTTCGGACTCGATCGGATACTTTTCTGTTTTGTAGGGGCGCGAGAAAGTGGTTTGAGGCAACCCGCTTTTCATTCCGCAATGCACCTAGGGACGCCACGTACTCCAGAGAGAATACTGTGATTTAAATTGTGGGACCACTCTTCAAAATTAAACCCCGTGTACCTTCGCCCCTTGCAATTTCTCTCGGTCGTTGATGTTGTTGCAATCTGCGGTCTGGGAAACCCTATTATTTTAGCGCCATGCTAAATTTTATCTGTCCGCCAACCCCAGAATCATTTTAACCATGTTTAGAGATGGCAAGAATTTGGCATTCGGGAGATTTTAATGCTGAGCAGGAATACCTCCCGGAGGATGATCTCTCCAATCTAACGTGGTGTCCTAACGTCATTGTGTTAACATGTCATGGAAAGAAGGGTGACACGTGTCACATGGAAATGGGTGAATTATGCAACCAAATGACCAGAAATGAGTGCCACATGTCATGACTGATGAGTGTTCCATGTGTCTCAACTGATGGTTGCCACGTGCTTCGACACTTCAGGCTTCGGGAGTTTTGGATTGTGAAGCATGAAGTTCTCCCAGAGTGATGTGGCGGCCTGACATCATATGATGTCACAGCTGTTGATGTGTCACAAAAGGGGAGTGATACATGTCACTCGAAAATGATCGGATGATATGCCCAAAGGTGTCTGAACTAAGTGCCACATGTCAGTGCCCGATGGATTCTACATGTCTCTAACGGATGAGCACCAGGAATCTGAACTGAGGAGTGCCAAATGTCTTTGGCATTTCAGCATTTTCGGCATTTCGGCGTTCAGGAGTTTATGTTTGATTTGAATTGAAAAATCCCGAAGTGGTACGGGCCAGGAGTGACGTGGCGGTCTGACGGCATTTCGGCATTTCGGCGCTACGACATTTTGTTACTTCGGTGCTTCTGTCTGGTCATTAAGCCTTGCACGATTTTGAAACTCTGAATGCGCAAGAGTCGTTAATCTGAACTGTACATGGGATCTCCGCCATTGAAAATTGAACCTGTCTGTTTGCTTGTATTTCAAGCCCGAAATGGACTTCTCTCAATGCTTCATTTTTGCTCATGGTTGTTCCATGTACATACAACATACTTGATTGACCTATCGTAAGCTCAATTAATGGAAAACAATATGACAAGTAATTCAAACCAAATCACGATATGTGTTTACCCTTCAAGAAAAACATAAAAACTTTGTGCAAAGAATCAGTCAAGAAAGACAATAAGGAAAACCAAGTCATTGAACAAATGGGAAACTGACTTGACCAACTTTAAGAGGAAATATTTCTACGAAGGTATGCAGAAAAGAGAGAGATGGGGCAGGGGTGCAGACTTAGGTATTAACATGGAGGACATGACTATTTTTTATGATTAGTTGAGTGAAGGATTTAGGTGATGGGAACTTGACGGAGCTGGTGAAAATGTTTTAAAATCTGAGTGGAAAGATAACACAAGGACAAGATGCTTTGGAAAAATTAATACAAATTAGCATGTGATAACACTCCTTTTACCCTAAAATAATATTTGTTCTTTTTATATCCACTACTATCTCTAAGGAACACAATAAAATAACATTTTTGACAACTTCATTACTAAAAGTAGCAATAAATTGTTGAGATCCACTTTCTTCTCCAAGAAATCAATAAATTATGCTAGAAAAATAATACAATAATTCTCTCACATAACTAACTCCATGAGAAAAGTCAATAATAATAAAATAAAGGAGTTGGTTATGCAACAACCTCCATTAAGATATCCAAGGTGAAACATCCTATTAGTGGTGCATAAAAATGTGTGACATGTGAACTCAAGAGCTAGGGCGTTCTCCACCATGGGAATACATTAATAATGATCTCCCCAAGTAACCAAAGTTGTCAAGAAATAATGGTGGGGTGCTCCTCAAAATGAGTGGTCAAAATGCGGAAAGAATTTTCTGACAGAAGATTTGGAAAACACTATAACTCCATTTTTTGTTGGAATTTCTATCATGACCACAATCTATAAATATCATGGCCACTATGCATTTAATGGCATTGCTCTGGTGGAAATTTGGGAAATTTTTTGAAAGATAACTTCTCATGAATCTATGACATCCTCAAAATATGCAATGAAACCCAAGATCTAGGGTTTGGAACCTCCTAAATCTCCTCTAATGTGGGACATGTGGCTCTCCAAACTGAGACATCCTCCTTAAACATAGATATAAGTGAAATAAGGATCCAATAAATATGGATGTCCTCAATAATAATCATAGACATAAGTGCAAGCAACATCCACAAGTCGATGTCATCCTTTATCTAAGGCATAAAACCATGAAACCTCCTCCCAAGGTGAGACACCCCATCAATAAACTAGAAAATATGTGCAATGTAATCTGCAATGATGGAAGTCTCCTCAAAGTATGTCTTGAATCAAGTCAAACATCCAATGATAGAACATGTGATACCTCCAAGAGAAACATCCCATCAAATAAGGCATGGAAGAAAACAAAGTGGCCTCAAATGGTGGAAGTCTTCCTCAAATCAAGTGTTAAACAGGTGGATCCATGAAATAAGGTATCAAATCTATGAAGAGCATATCTAAAATGCCATCAATGCTTAACTAAACATTCCATAAAGAAATGGGGCAGCCCCTCATCAACCAATAATTAATGCCATCCCTCAACCGTGTGAAATATACTCCTCCAAAGTTGGGAAGTCTTCAACCATAAAGCATGAGAAGGTGTGCAAGGTGATAAATCCATACAAGTATGTGTGAAATCACCCGAGTGGTGTGCCAACTCATAAAGAAAGGGGAGCGACCTCACCATTCAATCCTCAAAGTGATGTCAAGTATGTATATGCCTCCACATATGTGCCATCAAGAGTGAAACTGTAACATCTCGCATCATCCACTCAGCCAAAGAAGTAAAGAGATTAAGATGATGGACATTAAATGATGAAATATGTTGTAACATAAATTATATTTAATCTAACTAGTCTTCAACAATAATTTTACTATTTGACAACAAAATTTTAAACTTAGAGCTAGTTAGGTAACCCAAGGTATACACAACCAATTAATCATTCTCTCATTCTTCATCAAGTAATAGCCATAAGAGATTTGACAATACATAATGAGTGATTACAACGTATAT
>SNQJ01S0071329.1:48071-68403 GCA_010110895.2 Picea sitchensis | reverse complement strand
TCAAAATGTGGTATCAAAGCCTGATTTTGTTTGTATATTGCAGGCAGAGGGAGCTAGAGGAAAATGAAGACAGATTGTTGAAGCTCTGTGATGATTGTTGCAAGGTGTGAAACAGTCAACAGATAGTCAGGAGGACTGTAGGAAAGGCTGGAAGCACTCACGGTTGTAGAGTGACAGAAACAAGTTTTCTAGGAGAGCATATAGGGATAGGAAGATGGATACTGAAGGCCATGGATGCGGTGGAAAGAAGAACCACCAGCAGCAGAGAAAATATGATATGGATGAAGAGCTCGCTGAGATAAGGGAAAGAATAGAGCATATTGCATTGCGAATGCAACAGGATGCAAAGACACATTGGGTATATGAATGGCCCATGAAGAGAAAGGTGAAGTGGCCAGTAAAGAAATTGTTGGCCAGAAGACAACAAAGGTTGTTGAGGAGGTGGCTGAGGTATGTGAAAATCCTCAGGGCCAGAGAGGAGATGGTTCATGCCTGTGAACCAGAAGCTGGGATAAATCTCAATGATGATGAAGAGGAGAGGTCGAGCAGATATCTCATAGACTGCCAAATGGGTAGAGATGGACTTTCAAATTGCCAGGTGGGCAATAGAAAGAGATCAAGTGAAGGTCTCGTATACTGCCATGAGGGCGGTGCTGAAAGTTCAAATTGCCAGGAGGGCACTGAGATGGGATCGGTTGATCTCATAGACTGCCAAGTGGGTAGAGGAAGAGGAGAAAGTCCATATTTCCAGGAGGGCAAGGGAGAGCAGATGAGTCCACGTGAGAGTCACATGAACTCAGAGGTGAGTTCGAATCAACAAGAGGAGATGACAGAAAAGGAAGATCAGAAGAGCATTTTGACGATTGGAGGGATAAGAGTATTCATACCAAGAAACCGAGTGGAGGCCGATGCACAGGATGAAGGTGCAACAGAGGAAGAAGGACAGCCAACAAAAACTGTCACGAAAGAATAATTTATGTAGACATCAAAAGATACCCCAATAGAAGGAGAAGAAGATGAGCATTCAGAAGAATGTCTCAAATATTTCAGCCAAGTAGCTGAAACAAAGACACCTACAACACTGAAGCTGATAGCAGAAGAAGAGCATGAAGATAAGATGCTCACTCCATGGGAGAAGGAGTTAGAAATGCTAGAGGTCTGGTTGAACCATCCAGAGCCAATAGATGACTGCCATGAGTAGACAGTCATGCAGATGTTAGCAGAAGATAATTCAAAGGAATTTCTCATAAATTTAAACCATGGAGCTGAACAGATGATGACTGCAGTGACGAGGCATGTATCAGGAGATGAAGAAAAATTCCAGTCTAAGGAGAAGCTGGAATTCAACCAGCACAAGGTGAAATGGTAGAAGAAAGTCTGTCAGAGAAGGTGACTAAACAACAGGTCAGTCAGGAGGATAAGACTACAAAGATGAATTTTTTAGTAGGGTGGAAAGTTGAGGCCATAGAGGAAGAAGATAACATGGGGGATTGGGATGATCTACCCATTTGCAAAGAAAAAGTGCAGCGGAGCAGGCTGCAAAAGGAAATCTATAAATGGGAGCAGTTGGATGAGGAGATTGAGAAGATTATAAGGATGATGTCAAGGTCAACAACAGAAACTGCCAGTGAGGAGAAGTTGAGCAGAGGAGAACCTACCATAGTAGCAGGGCAATAGATGGAGAAGCAGCGGAGCATATGGACAACTCCAAAGAACTGTTTGGGATCCAGGTGGATTTCAACAATGGTGCTAGGAATCTCATGAGAAGGATCTCATGATTTTTGCAGCTGAGAAGTATGATGCAAGAGCATCGCTCCAACGTCATCAAGCGCTAGCCAACCAACACACCCGACATGAGTTCAATGGAGAGGAGAGGCACAACCCTCTCACTTTCAAATTTCAAATTTGAATTTAATGTATTAAATGTTTGTAAGGTTGGTAGAGATAAAGCCATGCCTTCGAGCATCCTGTAGTGGGTGTCACCTTAATGGTTGATAGGTTTATGGGGATCTAGATCCAATTTGGATTAATTGTAATTCATTGTAATTAATGAGAGTTGGTGAGGATGGAGGGAAGCACTCGAGGAGGCCCCTTTTCTAAAAACATCTTCTTTTGTTTTCAGTAGAGTAGAGAGGTAGAGAAGAAGAGAGAAAATAGGGAGAAGAGAAGAAGTCGGGACTCTGTTGTAGTCCGCTCTTCACATTGTTACAGACATGAGTCATTGTCTGTTGAGTTCTTTGATTTTCTGAATTTGGGTTCTTTGTGGCTTCATGAAAGAGTGCATGACAGAGTACTGCAGTCTCTATAAGCCAATGCAAGGAGTGCACTTCTGAATTCTATGGAATTTCAGACAAAGACGTGCTAGGATGGCGCACCACCTGAAGTCATTGACTCAAAGAGGAAGCCTCAAGGTTGTTGAACACCTTGAAGGAGAAACTGTGCAGAGGAGAGCACAGAGAGGAGAAGTAGAATTGCTGAGAATTCTGTGAAGGCTCTGCCAGGAGGGCATTGAGAAAATGCACAGGATGCATTGAGGAGAACTCTATTTCGAGTTCGGTGAGAAGACAGAGTCACTGAGGATTCTGGAGAACAATGTCAGGTGGGCATTGAGTTGGTGCAAGTGTGCACATAAGGAACTCTTGTTTGAGTTCTGAGATAAAATAAGTGTCATAGAAAGACACTCACAGGGTTACTGAACACCCTGTAGGCTCAGCAAAGCGTGCTTGAGCAAGAAGTTGTAGAAGAGGGCACTTCCATCCCTTCAAGGAGAGAAAGGGACAAAGAAACTTTGAGGTCAGAGCCACAAATAAGATCAGAGGAGATAGCACAATTGCATGCAAGGACCCTGCAAGGAGTCGTAGAGGCCAAGAAAACCCTTTGGAGGGTTCATATCTTGAGGAGCTCAGAAGGGACAACGTTCCTAGAATGTAGGCGAGTTCATCAAAGTCAGATTGAGCTCGTAGAGGAAGCAAAGGCCGAGGCCTTTGAAACTTTGAAAATATTCCAAGGGGAAAGAAGAAGCACATGCTCAAGGAGGAGCTACAATTATCATTAGATCTGGAGTGTGGAGGCCCGTGAGCCATAGGATCACACCAAGTTGCGAGGGATTTAAGTTCTTAGAAGAACCCCAGGAAAGGATCCGTATGGATGGTGAGAGGCCTTCGTGAAGGAAGTGTCAAAGTTGCGAGAGTCGTTGGATCTTGTAGAGTGGCAAGGTGGTTAGAGTCCGGTGAAACCCATCACCCAAGATTCGAGGGTCAATATTAGTCGTTGATCTCGTTTCATCCCACGTCGTTGGATCATTTTGCGAATTCGGGGTTCATGAGTTTGGAGGCTAGACCAAATTATTGGTTTCGAGAAGTCTCGAGTTGCGTGGAGCAGGGAAGGAGATCCAGACCATTGGATCCAAGCCACGGGAGAACCGTTGGATCAAAACCTCCACGGGGTATCACGTATCGGGGGTTCGGGGGTTGAAAGAACTTATTTTTTACTGTGAAGTCACAAAGTGCCAAGTGTCGAGGGATCGTATGAACCCATGGCACATCCGTTAGGTGGGGCTTCATGGTTGACAGGTGGTGTAACAACAAGCACCCAGAGAAAAGTGGAAGCAGGTGACAGGTGGTGGACACATGTCGCCTGGGAAGGAGTCAACCCATTGTTGACTTATTTCATTCTGGGGATTCGCAAAGGAGGAGCATGAGGGCTCAAAAATCCAACTGCGAAGTCACGAGTTGCGAGTAGTGCTAGTGTTTAGCCTAGCCTACAGTTATATGTAGCAGACGCTAGTGAGCAAGGAGCATCATCGACTCACAAACTCTCGAGTTGCAAAAGGCGCTTGTGCTAAGGCCCGGTTATGGTCGCATGGAGACGCAAGGCTCGTGCCTGGTGTTAAGTTGCGTAGGGAAGGTTTTCATGAAGGACCTATGGATCAGATTTGTGAGGTTCCAATAGGGATCTGAGGGAGCCACTTCGAATCGAGGAAAATTTAGAACGATCCTATGTGGATCACGGCTAGAGGGTCGAGGGTTTGTGTCAATTGGATTTAAATGTAATGCTTTCTTGGGTAGTGATCTTGTATAAATGCAATGAAATAATTAATAATTATTATAGAATTAGTAAACCATTATTAGGATTGATATGTAGCAAGCACTTAATCCATGTTGACTTGCTGAGGTTCCTCGACTCATCATTGACATGATTCATGCTAAGAACCAAATGTAAGATTTAACACCAGAATCAAAAATATTTCCACTATATCTGATCTAAATTAATATTGATGGAATATTACATCCACGGTTATGCTATAACATTTGTATTTCATTATGGAATTTGTCTTTGGAAAAAGATAAGAAGTTCATGTGGGGATTTTAGCATTACCCACTAATTGTTCACAAGATGCCTAAATGGGATGTTGGGTCATGGACTGCAATCATTGCAAGTTATTCCAAGATCGGAAATCCCTGTTAAGACTTGACATTCTTCAATTGCAATGGAATCATTGGGTCCCAAATCCTTGAAATTCTTCAACGAAATTTATGTCCTAGGCATAAAACCCAACTCAATCATCATGGCTAGTGTTCTATTGCATATTTATTGACCTTGGAACCAAATAAGTCAATCCTTGGAATGAAATCATTATTGGTTATTCACAAAGTCACCATCCCCATGAAACCTTAACATTATTCAACAAAATGTAAGTTTTCATGGGCATAAAACCCAACTCAAACATTGTGGTCAATGTTTTGTCTACATGTGCATATTTATTGGCTCTAGACCAAGGTAAGTAGATATATGGTTATGCAATGCAAATTCGATTTGCATGTAATATTATTGTGGAAAATTTTAATGTAGAAATGTAATTCAATCATTGTCGGTTGGGATAGAATTAATAAACACTTGTTAAAAATGAAATGCGGAAAATACTTAGTCAGTAACTTGGGGAGGGCTCCTAGACTTGTCAATGACATGAGCCTTTCTATAAACCAAATACAAGGTTCCAACATGAGAATAATTTTTTTTATACTATATATTATCTAAATTGATAGTCATGGAATCTTACATCCATGGTTAAGAAATATGAAGTGAATTTATTATGGAATTTGGCTCTAGAAAAAAGTGAGAAGTGCATGTGGGGGTTTAACATTTCCCACTAATTGTTCAAAATAGTACCTAAAAAAGATGTTGTGGTAATCATTATTGGTTATTTACAAATTTTCCATCATCATGAAGCCTTATCATTCTTTGATTGGAATGCAATCATTAGGCCCCCATGAAGCCTTGATATTATTCAACAAAACACAAGTCCTAGGCATAAAATCCAACTAAATCACCATGGTTGGTGTTCTGTCTACATGTGCATATTTATTATCTCTAGAAAAAGGTAATCATATCCATGGAATGAAAACATTGTTGGTTATTCCTAGACTCACCATTCCCATGAAATCACAACATGCTTCAATGAAATGTAGGTTATGCTAGGAATAAAACCCAACTCAATCACCGTGGTTAGTGTGATGCCCACATTTCTGGATTAACGAGTTCTGGAAAAAGGAAATTAGATACATGGTTATCCAATAAAAATAGGATTTGAATTTAATGTTGTTGTTGAAAATGGTCTTATAGAAATGTAAAGAAATTATTGTTGGTTCAGATGCATTAGTAAACCATTGTTTGGAATTAAATGTAACAAGAACTTACTCCATGGTGACTTGGTGAGGTTCCTCAACTTGTAAATGACATGAGCCTTGCTAAGAACCAAATAAAATATTCCAACACCATAATCAAACATAATGCATGCATATTGCGTCCATGGTTATTCCCTTTACATACAAAAAAATAAATGTATGACTCTAGAATAGAGGAGAGTCAAGGTGAAATCCAACTTCTAATTGTCAAGGAGAATGAGCATTTAGAGAAAATATGGATAATCATTAATGCATAATGTTATGAATTCTATAAAAGGTTATCCTTTTGAAAAGTCAATAATGTTATGAATTTTATCAATGAAGATCCTTTAGAGCCATGGTTATGGAATAAAAATTGGATTTGAATGTAATGTTGTCATGTAATTGACATTTTTTTTTTAAATACCTACAATGTCGTCGCTATTTCCATCATTGCCTATGTCAGACATGATCCTCTTACCATCACTATTTCCACCATTTACTACGTCGGTATTATGATGCCTGGAGATGTCTCTCCGATGGAAAGCATGTTGGAGATGATACTCTTACCTTCGCTATTGCCACCATTTCCTATGTCGGTTGTACTATGCCTGGAGACTTCACTCCCATGATAAGCATGTCAGAGATGATATTCTTACCATCGGTGTTGCCACCATTTCCTACGTCAGTCTTACGATGCTTGGAGAGGTCACTCCCATAGAAAACACGTAGTGGAGACTGACAAAATGGGACGTTGGAATTTTGATGTTCATGACGCCGTTGTAGTGACGACTATATGGGTTTTGGATAGTCAAATCCAAGATGACATGTGTCTACATGAAACGTCGTAGTAGAGACGATAGCTACGGTGTCGAAAAAGTGATGTCATGTGAAAGGACGTTTGAGGGGGTCCATTGTTTGTCATTCTCCCAAAAATATAAAGTGGCATGTGTGTGGAACGCGCCATTAGAATTTGATCCAAATGTACTAGTGTAATATCTAAGTTGTACTAGCATGATGCTCTACATCATATCTAAGTTGTAATAGCATGATCATATCTAGCATGATGTGAGTCACCTCCATCATCTCTAAGTTGTATGATCATATCTAAGTTGTACTAGAATGATGCTCTACATCATATCTAAGTTGTACTATCATGATCATATCTAGAATGATGTGACTCATGCATAAGCATCGTCTCTAAGTTGTACTAGAATGATGCCAATGCATTGTATATAATTTGTACTATCACTATGTGTCTCATGACATTTGTATCATATCTAATTTTTACTAGAATGATGCTCTACATCATATCTAAGTTGTACTAGGATGATACACATAAAAAAATTGTCAACCTGGACCATTCTCCACATGGAGAATGTTTTTTCATCAACACTCCCTCCCAACCAAGGAAGTCATCTCCTCCCTTTCAACCAAGTAAGAAATATCCAAGATTCCCATCTTGTCCCTCAAGTATGAAATCTTAATCTTGGATAGAGGTTTCATCAAAATATCAGGTTTTTGCTCATCGATGGAGATGTACTCGAGAATCACTTCTCCCTTCTGGAATTTATCACAGATAAAATAGTACTTGATCTCAATGTGCTTCAACCTTTCATGGAACACGGAGTTCATTGAAAGCTTCACACAACTCTAATTATCACAATGTATCATAGTCAAACCCAACACCTGATAAAAAAGTCCAAAAACCAGTTTACAGATCCACACTATTTTTGTACAAGCATCACAAGCTGCAATATACTCTGCTTCTGTAGTGCTTAGTGCAACAGACTTCTATTTCATGCTAGCCCATGATATCATATTAGATCCCAAATTGAAAACATATACCAAAATTACTATTTTTTTCATCTTCACTCCCTACCCAATATGAATCAGTAAATCCATGCAATTGTATATCATTGTTTGAGGCATATCTCAAACCATAGTTTAGCGTCCCAAGAAGATATCTCAAAATATTCTTTTCAACAATCCAATGCTCATGTCTAGGTTCCACCTAGAACCGACTCAACGTGTTCACAACAAAGAAAATGTTTGACTGTGTATTCACTAAATACATCAATGATCCAATCAACTTCTAGTACAAGGATGAGTCTACTGGGTTAGAATCAAAGTCTCTCAACTAACATCTATCACCATGGGAGTTTCCATGGATTTTCAATCCATCGTCCCAAACTTATGAAGGATATTTACAACATATTTCCCTTTCCCTAGGAATATTTCACCATGCTTCTACCATACTTCTAGTCCCAAATAATAATTCATGAGATAAAGATCCTTCATATCTAATTCATAGGCTATATCCTTCTTACACTGAATAATGAGAGGCTCTGCACCTATAAAAAACAAATCATCAACATATAGTAGTAGGATCACGGGTGCATCATTCACATCCTTGTAATAAATATTTGGATCAACATAGCTCTTGGAAAATCCAAGTCTCATCAAGTAACTGTCAATTTGTGCATACCAAGCTCTCATATATTTCTTGAATCCATGCAAGGCCTTCTTGAATCTGCATACATGTGTATCTCTTGGGTGTAGCTCAAAACCTTAAGGTTTCTCTATGTATACTTTTTCCTCAATCACTCCATTGAGAAAATCAGTCTTTACATCCATCCAATGTAAACTACAACCCATAGATGATGTAAGAGATATGATGGCTCTGATAGAGGTATATCTGGAAACTGGAGAAAAAATATTCTCATATTCCTCTCCCTCTTGGTGGGAGAACCCTCTAGCCACAAATATCACCTCATATTTATCGATACTCCCATATACTGCATTCTTTATCTTGTAAACCTATTTTGAAGTTACTACCGACTTTCCTTTAGGTCTAGGCACAATTTCCCATACATCATTTTTCATGATGGATCGATATTCTTCCATCATAGCTTCCTTACATTATTTCTTCTTGATTTCTTCCTCAAAGTTGGAAGGTTTTGCATTGACAAGACATGTCACGAGTGTTTCATAACTAGAGAATATGTTGTTCCTCTTTCTTTCCCTAAAGGTGCCACTGTGAGATTTATGTATTTCTGCTTCTTGAAAGGTGGATTCTAGCCATGTTGGTCATTTTCTATTCTTGGGTGAAACAGCTGGCTCTACCGGTTCAAGTGGTTGGTCTAGTTCTTCACTGGGATGTTCTAGTGAACATGTACTTTCTTCCTTAGGTATTCATATTCTTCTTCATTATTGGAGTCTACATGATATTCTATGGATTTATTGAAGGAAATCTTCTCATCAAAAGTTATGTCCCTATTGATTTCAATATTCGGTTGACTTGGGGCATAGATTTTGTAAGATTTTGATGTATCACTATATCCAACGAATATGCCTTTTTTCCTCATGGTTCCAACTTATTCATTTTTTCCTTGGGAACATGGATATAGAAAGGACACCCAAAGGTCCTTAAGTGTTCCACACTTTTATTATTTCCTAAGAAGGATTCTTCTAGAGTCATGTTCTTCAATATACGATGAGGGCTTATATTCTGAATATATAAAATTGTCATAGTTGCTTCTCCCCATAGAAACATGGATAGATTATGGTTATTCATCATTTCCTTAACATATTCTTCAATGGAATGATTATTTCTTTCTTCTACACCATTATGTTGAGGATTATGTGGGACAATTATCTCCCTCCTAATCCTGGATGCTTTACAAAATTCAACGAGACCCCTGGAGGTGTATTATCCTCCATTATCAGATCTTAGTGTCTTGATATTCTTATTTGTCAAGTTTTCCACTTCAGCCTTGAATTCTTGGAACTTGCCAAATACTTCATCTTTCAATTTTATCAGGTAAATCCAAGTCTTTCAAGAGAAGTCATCTATGAACGTCACATAGTAAAGAAATAATTCTAGAGAATTCACTAGCATAGGACCACATACACCTAAGTGTATCATCTCGAAGCTATCCTTGGATCTATTCTCACTACTTGGGAATGGTTTCTTAATATTCTTCCCAAGTGCACATCCTCTGCAAATACCTTTGTGTATTGATTTTAGTTTTGGTACTCCTACAACAATCTATTTTAGAGACAACAATTCTTGATAATGAAGGTGAGCATACCTTCTATGCCACAACTCACTAGGATTGAGTTCATCATGTACAAGAGCTTGAGCATTATGACCTAGTATTTTATACAATCTTCCTTCACGTATCCCAATAAATCTAGGATCGTTTATTTTTGAATGTTTAGACCATACAATAACTTTTCCATCGACAAATGATATTCTATCTCCTTTGTCTTCCAAGCAAGAAATAGATACTAAATTATTTTTCAAACCAGGAACATATAAAACATTGTTAAGATGATCATTGTTACATGATTCCATTTTGATAGAAGATTTTCACAATCCTTTGACTACATAAGAGTTATTGTCTCTAAGTTCCACTTTATGAGAGGTTTCCTTTTCCTTCATACTTGATACATTTTCATGATCACTAGTCATATGTATTTAAGCTCCACTATTGATCAACCATATGTCATATTCAAAGGATCCTATAAGAGTTTAGTAGTAGAAGAAATATGTTTCTTCATGCTTGTCTTTATTTGAAGGTTCTTCATCATTGGAAACTGACGCATGGTATCTTTCCTTTCTCTTCTTTTATAGTTTAGGGAAATCCCTTTTGTAGTGGCTATAATCATGGAATCCATAACATTGTACCTTTCACATATCTCCCTTATGATTGAATTTATTTCCTAAACTTTTGTTACCTCCATGTCTCTTGAACGTTTTTTCATAGGCTTGAGCATATTCTTCCTTTTTAGATCTTCCTTTTGAGTTTATCCTTGTCTCTTCTTGTGAGCAACAAGTCCAAATTTATTCAAGCGTTAAAAACTCATTCCTTGTGTTCATGCTTGCAGAAAATGCATCCCATGATCTAGAGAGACCATTAAGTGCAATATTCACAATTTTCTTTTATGGAATAACTTCTTAAATGTCTTGTAGTTGATCTCTCAACTGATAAATCCTTACAAAGTATGAGGCTACAATACCATCCTTAGTCATATTTTTTTCACAGAGCTCATTCTTCAAACTTATCACTTGTCCAATATATATGACTGCAAAGAGGTTAGTTATGGAACCATACATATTCTTGGATGAGTCAAGATTTGATATGTACGATATCAAGTGATATTTTATAGAGTCCACAATGATACTCATGGAATTGATTTCATTTTCCTTAAACTTCTCCATTTTTGAAACATTCTTAGGTTCATTTTATTTTCCTATTTCAAGTTGTGGTTCCACGATCTTGCCTTTCATGATATCTACAACCTTGTTCTTGGCAAGGATTAGGTCAATCATTGTCTTCCATGCTCTGAAGTTTGAATCTCCTTCTAGCTTGTTTTTTGTTTTCATAGAGTAATTCATGACTTCCTTTGACTTTGATTTTGACCATTCAAACATTGACTTGGACCAGTTAAATAATGACTTTGACCCAAAAATTCAACCTTGACATTTTTTCTTGTTGAGAGTACTAAGAGGTGCGCTAAGTTAAGACACACTAGAATGTCTAGGAATTATGCCAAACTTCTCACTTGAAGTGCCCAGAAGGTTAGGTTAGAGTTTGTTGCAGTTGCACAATCAACAACTCTAGTTGCAAATGTAACTGGTGCCACAACGAGCTTAACAAAGAAATTACACTTTACCTTCCAGTGGTTAGATTTCCCTGAAGGTGGTGTGGGACCATAACCTATTAATATGTGCTTGTTTAACCATAGACAATATCACAATATTGTCACCCAACCATAGGCATGCAACCACCCTCGAGCACCGTAACATTGACAGATAGAATAATTTTGGAAGAAATACCAGACCCAACATATAACCAAGAGATAGTGTACCTCTCTCTCCAAGGATAACACACTAAGAAGAAAGTCACAAACTAGAAACCAATACCAAAACCCAACTGCATTTGTTGCAGCTGCACTCCTCCTCCAGATTTGCACACCACTTTATCTTGTGTGATCTTGTTAGTGAGAGTGTGTCCAAATGAGCTCAATCACCCTCTATTTATAGTGCTCTTTGTCACCTATCTAGGCCGACTTCTCCTTTTAGAGGATAATACTTCAATATTCATTATTTTATTGAGTTGACTTGTCTTCTAGGGTTTCTACACATTTGTTTAGGGTTTATCTAGCTTCCAGAATATTATAATCTAGTGAGAGGTTCCACAGGGAGGTTGATACCTCCCACAACTACCATAGCATCAACATTCCATTATTTCTTCGGTATCAATCTCCATATGTTTATGCACTTCTCAACATGATCTGTTGGATTGCCTACCCTTGCATACTTATACACAATATACTCCACCTCGGTACCGAATATAACTTGCATCAATATTCTACACTACTACCAGTCTTATATTCCTTCTTTGTGTGCATCCCACCATCTAGCTAGAGTGGCCTTCAAGACAACATCTAATTCCAATAGTATTTGTTGTTCAAGTATCCTCAACTCAAATGCCTGCATGAAAGATTCTATTTCAATCAATCCATCATACTCAGGAGGGTCACATAGCTCTATTCCAATCCATTGCAACAATCGAGTAATGTGAGCACATCATCTGGTGGATAATTCATGCATCCTATGCTTCCAATTTTCCATACATTCCTCTGAGTCCAACACACATGAGCTAATGCTTCTCCAACTTGTGCACCATCTGTAGTGGGGTTAACATAGTCATCCATCTGCACAGTCATATTATACAAGTGATCAATTTTTTCCCCTTTTGTTGGATCTATGTACCTTGTTCCTTCTATTGGATCCAATGGCATAATAAATTTTAATTCTCCTACCTAAAATATCATTTCCCTCCTCTTTAGAATAATAATTGCATGATTGTCAAAGGCCCATTCTAACCCCATTAGTGTTGGATATGGATGACTATAATCCACGATTTTGATGACTTGAAAGTCTTATATACTACACACCCCATCTATATTCACAGGCATCCCTATCAATAGGAAAATTGGTACTATCTTGTGTTGGTTTTCCAATATTAACTGGACAAGAGACCAAATCAACTTTGACTTCCCCATATGTTCCCATGTTTATGTTGGTAAAACATTTACGTCAGAACCCAATTCTAGGATTACATGATCCATGTCATAATCCCCAATCTATGTTGATCAAGATGGATGTTGGTGGCCTCCCACCTATTCCAACTGGTTCATTTTGGTATTTTTCTAGTTTGGCAGTTTTTATTTTCCTAGATTTTGGGTCCATGACTTGCGGGGCTGTTTTGAGGCCCTAAAAAACGTTTTTAGGGCTCGCCACAGTTGAAAATTACCTTTGATAGATAGCAACAAAATGTGTAGTCCTTGGATAGACCTTTCCAATGGGCTATCGTTCTCCTAAAAAAGAGATCGTATGCAAAGTTACAATCCTGGGAAGTTGATGTACTAACTTACCCAAATGGGGCCCACATGACTTTTGGCGCTTCATCTCCTAGGGTTAGGTTTTTGGATGTCTAGGGTTTTTTCCATTCCTCTTTATTATAAAAAAACACCTTCAGAGCCTCATTGTAATCATCTTCTTGCGAATGAGCACAACCGTCACATCTCTTCTTAGAGATAAGTCACCACCATTCCAGCAAGCTTGTTTTCTGCTGCATTTTACAATTTCATATTTTTCCTTATTGAATAGAAAACCAATTTTACTGTATATCTGTTATTATGTGTTAAGCATGTTTTAATAATTTGTATTCATTTCATTCTTCTCATAAAATATGGTATCTATATCATTCTTTGTTAAGCATATTTTAATAATATGTATTCATTTCGTTCTTCTCATAAAATATGGATCAGTGGTATTAGAGAGGTATTCTCATTCTCGTCTTAATGCATGTCCCCAATGAGGTCAAGGTACAAATAATTAGGTCTCGATCTTGTTTCTCTTGATGAAAAAATCTCTCACATGCCCAAATGACCTCTCATGGAAGGAGAAAATAAATATGATGGGACAAGAGATCCTTTCAAAATGTTGCTTGAGGAATCCCTTATGCAACAGAGAAATGAGATGATGGATAGTTTCATGCAAATCCTTCGGCGTCTACCAACAAGCAATGCATCTTCCTCTAGTGGAGGCACCKCCCCCTTCAAGTTATAAATCAACTTTGATATTCCTATATTTTAAGGTCAGATAGACGTAGATGTTGTAGACAAGTGGTTGAATCTACTAAAAGGGTATTTTTTTGTCCATAACTTTTCAAATAGAGAAAAAAATACTTTTTCTCTCCTCAAAGTTGTTCCCCATGTCAAATATTGGTGGGAAACTTTATGTGAGCAAAAGGAAATAGAGGAACCCTCATTATTTACAATCGAGGCCACCTGAGAATCCTTCAGGGATGTTATTAAGGAACAATACTACCCTATCAGAAGTTATGATGACTTGTATGCCAAATGGACCACACTGTGGAAAGAAAGAGACCAAGCACATCCATATTTCACAAATATCTTCCATACCCTGCGCACCAAGCTGGGTATCAAATATTCAGAGTGACATCTGGTGATCAAGTATCATGATGCTCTACATAGATACATCTAGACCGAAATGGAATTTCTAGACATCTCGTCCTTGGTCACAACTTATCGATATGCCATAAAAATCGAGCAGAAACTCAAACAAAATATGCGACAATTTGGGCCTGGGAACCCCTCGCAACAAAAACCAGGAAAGGGTGGCCCCAACCTATAGAAAAAAAGGATAGAGAAAAGATGGACAGTATCAATACAACTAGTCCAATCCACAAGAAAATAAGGACACCATAAAGATAAAGAAGGATACTAGGAAGTGGTGCAACTTCCATAAGATCCCTTGGAATAACACTATTGATTGTCGCTCAAAGAAGTCACTGGTGGCCAAAGTGAAATCCTCTAAATCAGATGTGGGTTCTGACTCTGATTCAGAACTAGAAAGGGGAAGACGAATCATTGACATGGAACCCAGTTCCATCATTGCTACCACCAAGCTTTAGCCTGGTGAACCAGACGAGCCAGAAGAAGGCGATCTCCTTTTCCATTCACAAATGTGGGTAAAAGGAACCCTGTTGCACTTCATCATTGACAGTGGTATCCATAAGAACCTCATCTCAGCAAAGGTTGTCAAGTGGTTGGCCCTATCGACAATGATGCACCCACATCCCTACACCATTGGATGGCTCCTCCAAGGAAGAGATATTCTCATCAACCAACAATGTCAACTATCATACAACATCAACCCCTTCAAAGACGAGGTATTGTGTGATGTTTATCCTCTCAAATTTTGTAATGTTCTTTTGGGCCAACCTTATTTATGGAAACTTCATGTTGTATATGAGTCTAGGCCTTGTAGTGTTATTATTAATTTCAAAAGGAAATTGTACAGGATACCCGAGGAAGTCCCTCCTAGTGCTATTTCCTTGATCTCTGCCAAGCAATGCAAGAAGGTCATCTCTCAGACCGAGAAATTTGTCTTCTTCGTGATTTTCTCTCAGAGTAAGTGAAATATCATAGCCACATCCATGGCCTCTTTGATCGATATCTCCACAAAATAGAAGCAAATGGGTAAGGTCATGAAAGAATACTCATATATCTTCTCCTCTCCTACCAGGCTACCTTTGCACTACCAGGTCAATCATCCCATCGATCTAAACCCAGGCACACCACTACCCAATGGGCTGGTATACCTCTACTATCTATTAGAAAATGAGGATATCAAGAGGAATATCCAAGAACTGCTCCACAAGGGGCACATCTGTCCCATCTCATCACCTTGTAGGATCCCAATCATACTAGTGTAGAATAAAGAGTGGACCTGGCGACTCTACATTGATTACTCGGCCCTAAATAAAATCACAGTCCAGAATCGATACCTAATTCCCTGAATCGACGACCTCCTTGATCTTCTCATGGGGGAAAAATACTTTAGTAATATTGATTTGAAGTCTGGATACCACCAGGTCACAATAAAAAAGACATATGTATGGAAGACTGCGTTCAAGTCAAAAGAAGGTATTTTTGAATAGTTGGTCATGCCCTTTGGTTTGACAAATTCTCCAAAAACTTTTATGAGGATGATGGACGAGATCCTACAACATTTCACTAGTAATGTTTTCGTGGTGTATCTGGATGACATCCTCATCTACAACAAAACTTGGGAGGAACACTTGCAGTATATTCAACAGGTTTTGCACACCCTACGATAACATAAACTATATGAAAACTTTGAAAAATTCTCCTTCGGCATGGACATGGGCCATTACTTAGTCTACATCATTGATTAGGATGGTGTGCATGTGGATCTAGCCAAGATCTAGGTCATCTATGACTGGCCAGCCCCAACCACACTCATTGATCTTTAGAGCTTCTTGGGCATTGCCAATTTCTATCGCAGGTTCATGTTTGGATTCTCCCATATCGCATGGGCCCTCAGCCAAGTAACCAAAGGTCGCAGTAAGGAAAAATTTGTGTGGGGCCTTTCCAAACAACAATAACTCGATGAATTGAAGAAAAATTTATTCTCATCCCTAGTACTTTCATTACCGAACCTGCAACATCCCTTTGAGATCGAGACATATGGTTTAGACTATGTTGTGGGCACTGTTCTCACTCAAAACAGCCTCCCTGTGGCGTATCATAGTGAGACACTATCAAATTATCTTCATAAGTACCCTACTTATGACAAAGAAATGTAATCCATTGTAAAATCCTACCTTGAGTGGAGACATTACATTTTGGGGAAGGAGAGAATCATACACACTGATCACAAGCCACTATAGTTCATGCAGACCAAAGGAAAATTGCATAATGAATGCCATCAGAAATGGTCCACATACTTACAACAGTTCCACCTCAACATCAAGTATAAAACATGAAGTACCAACCAAGTTTTTGATTGCCTCAACCGACCTCCATTTGCGACACTCACAATGGTCCTAGACTCTTGTATCCATGAGACCTCTGGATGGCCCCACCTTTATGAGACAGACGTTGACTTCTCCACCACCTACCAAATGTTGGGAGAAAACTCAGTGGTCGCTAATTTCCATATTCAGGATGGGTTGTTGTGTCATCTGGGCCATATATGTGTTTCATCAAGAAAGCACGTGAAGCTGATTTGGGAAGCTCACTACATTCGGGTGGAAGGACACTTTAACATCGAAAATACATTGGCATTGTTGCATAAAAATTTCTACTGGCTGAAACTTCAACAGGATGTCAAAAAGTATATCAAGTCCTACACTGCCTGCGCTATTTCCAAACCAACCACTAATAAACAGGGCTTGTACACCCCTCTGCCTACTCCTGAAAATCTACGGGAATCCATCTCAATAGACTACATCTCAGGCCTCCTGTCCACCAAGAGGGGAAATGACTATGTTTTTGTGGTTGTTGATCACTTTTCCAAGATGGATATTTTGGTCACCTACAAGAAGAACATCATTGTAGATGCCACTGCCAATATCTTATTTGAACACGTTTGGGTACACTTTGGGATCCCACAAAACATTGTCTCATATCGGTACAGTTGGTTCCTCGTCACATTTTGGTCGAGCCTCTAGTCATTGTTGGATACCAAGCTCACCAAATCCATCACCTTCCACCCCGAGACAGATGGCCAAACTGAGGTCGTCAATTGGATGATCATACATATCCTACACATGTACAATTCCAAGCACCCCCACACATGGGATGAGAGTCTTCCATATGTCCATCATAGCTACAACCGACCCTTCATAGCTCAACTGGCCACATCCCCTTTCATATGGGGTTGGGATTCCAACCATTGGGCCCCATGGATGTTGCACTACCCCTAGTGACCACCTCGGTGGAATCGTACCCTACTCCACCAGAAGCCGACAAAGACATTCGGTTCATTGAGCGGAGCCAACACATCCGCCAATAGGTTCAAGATATTTAACAGAAGTCCAATGCCAAATACAAGTAGCACCATGATCAACACTGGGTGCCACATAAGTTTCAAGTGGGTGACAAAGTTTGGTTGCACTTGCAGAAAGAACCCCTTATAGGGCCCCATTAGAAGCTTCTCCCACTCTGATATGAGCCATACACCATCAACAAGGTTGTGGGTGACAATGTTTTTGTGCTCAACATTCCCCCTTTCCTTGGCCTACACCCATTCTTCAACATGGCTCTCCTTCGGCCATATTTCCCACCATTATTTGACACCTCAGAGATAGCAGAGCAATTGACACCAACAGAGCTCAAACCTGACTACATGCGATAGGAATCCAGTGATCATATTTTGGACACATAGATCAAGGGCATCCGACAACAAAGGATCCAACTTTATCAAGTTGTTAAAGCATGGCATCTCTTGCACCAAGGCAAGTGTCTCACTCGTGGCCAAATTCAACAGAAATTTCCTCATATGATGGAGGAACTCAACGTAATGGATACCATTTCTTACTAAGGAGGGAGGATTGATCCATATGGATTTTGGTGGCCTCCCACCTATTCCAACTGGTTCATTTTAGCAATTTTCTAGTTTGGCAATTTGTTTTCCTAGATTTCGAGTCCCTGACTTGCGAGGCCATTTTGAGGCCCTAAACAACGTTTTCAGGGCTCACCACAGTCAAAAATGACCTTT
Source organism: Picea sitchensis (assembly GCA_010110895.2). Taxonomy (NCBI): domain Eukaryota; kingdom Viridiplantae; phylum Streptophyta; class Pinopsida; order Pinales; family Pinaceae; genus Picea; species Picea sitchensis. Next base: position 50,112 of record SNQJ01S0071329.1, on the reverse strand, counting down.
GATAGATAACAAAAAAAAGTTTATTCCTTGGATAGACCTTTCCAATGGGCTATCATGCGCCTAAAATGGAGATCGTATGTAAAATTTACGACCCTTGGAAGTTGATGTACTAACTTACCCAAACGGGGCCCACATGACTTTTGGCACTTCATCTCCTAGGGTTAGGTTTTGGATGTCTAGGGTTTTTTACATTCCCATTTATTGTAAAAAAAGGCCTTCAGAGCCTCATTGTAATCATCTTCTTGTGAATGAGCGCAACCATCACATCTCTTCTCAGAAATAAGCCACCATCATTCCAACAAGCTTGTTTTCCCCTACATTTTACAGTTTCAGCTTATTTCTTTATTGAATAGAAAACCAGTTTTATTATATCTCTATTATTCCATGTTAAGCATATTTTAATAATCTGTATTCATTTCATTATGCTCCTAAAGTCTGGTATCTCTGTTATTCAGTGTTAAGCATCTTTTAATAATATGTATTCATTTCATTCTTCTCATAAAATCTAGATCATGCGCACTTAACCCGAACTCGTCACTCATACTCTCTTTGGGAAGTACTTAATTCACTACCCTCTACGTAGTAGGAAATTCCCTTTCTTGTGCACAATGATCAATCATTTCACAAGGTATTCAATGCAAATTCATCGTTCATTAATGCTAAAAAAAATCAGAAATGTTTTCAAAGGACTTACCTTTTCAAGGGTCCTTTCCAGGGTAGTCCAGTCATAGATCAAAGGCATGTTAACCATAGGGTTTGCAGATGATGTTGATGTTATCCAATCTGTTCCTAGTATCTCATTACTTGTTTGTTGATATGTCTCTTTTTCTCACTGTGGATTAAATGTAACATAGATATTGTTGATTTTCTCACCCATTTCTCACTCTTCCTCCTTTTTATTGCATCAACTCTTCTCTTATCTCCTTCATGCATGACAACTGATATCTTGGGAAATTCATCATGTATATATGTTGATATCTTCTATATGTTTTGATTTGGGTTCTGGTTCTTATTCCCTCTTTCCTGCCACTTTGCAAGTAGTTGTAGACAACCTTATGTCGCATGATCCAGTGCTCTACAATACATGAAGTTTGTACACTGATTTGATAAATAACAAGCTAAGTGTCTCAGTTGATTATAATTGTAGCAGATTATTGGGCCTCTACCTCCTCTTCCAAAAATATCTCTGCAAYGACCTCTACCAAATCCCCCTCAGTTTCCTGGAGTAAATCCTCTCTTATTATTATAATGTGGACTGTGTCCTTTTTTCACAGCATTTTCCTCCTAAATTCCATGAATATCTGAAGTGTATTCTCTCATTASATTGAATGCAYGATAGTCCTTCTCTCTGTTCCCTACTGACTTGCAAAAGTTACAAAATAAGTCCTTGGCATGCTCTGGTATTTCTGCAACAATGGAAAATCATGTGGATGATGTCCCCATTTCTTACATATTTCAYAGTACCTGCCTCCTCGTAATGGGTTCAGATCTCCAGTTTCCAAATACTACACAAAGGCTATACATTTGTCCTTATGGTGGCCTTTAGTCCTACACTTGACACACCAAACTTGTTCATGCTTCTCCTCTCACTTTGTAAGCTCTACTAATCGAATGGTCAAGGAAGATAATTTTGTCTAGACTTGCTCCATACCCCCACTGTATCCTACTATATATTCTTCCATCTTCATCACAATCTCTAAGGCTTCAGGCTGCAATGTAACCTTATGTTGCACCAAAGGGCAGTGAAAATGTGGAAATAGTGCTGCAATAAAACATTCCTAGTTTCATTGATTGGGAATCTGGAATGTCAACCTACCCATCGCATCATTAAATATTTGATCATAGTCCCAAACTGACTCAGTCTACACCTGTTTGATTTCCTTCAAATTGTTAATGTACTATGACTCAAATTTTAGCTTCTTGAACTCTTTCAACAATGCTTTCCTAATTTCTGCTAAAGTCCTTGCTTGTCCTGCAAGTGTAGTACTCTACAATTTCATATACCAGACCAATGCACAACCTATGAATTTTTTTTCCAACT
>SNQJ01S0071329.1:13682-38196 GCA_010110895.2 Picea sitchensis | reverse complement strand
CCCATCTTAGACTGTTGGACTAATAAAATACTCTACCTAGGGGCTATTTGACCAAGATTAGGATGTTTGGTCAAATTTATTCACTAACTAACCTATCATCTTGACTAAGATTAGACAGTTTAGTCAAGCTTATTCACTAAGACTATCAACATCAATTTAAAAGGTCTTGGTCATGCTTAGACTATATGGATCAAGAAATTGTTATTGCATGGGGATTTATTTAATTTCTTTTATGCCCTCTTTTATTCTTTTCTCATTTTCTTTTCTTTCTTTTTCTTTTCTTTCTCTTTCTTTTCTTTTTTCTTTCTTTTTCAGGATGTAGTAATCTCTGCAAATCAAAAACACTGAAGGGAACAAAAATACAATCAACAGTTGATCCTATAAATTATAGGGTTATAACAGTGGCTCCACCTAGGGATGGTATCCTCCTTGCGAGATGCCAAGAATCTTGTTTCTTGTTATCTTGAAAAACTTCCCCTAGAGTTTCTTTTGTTGCCTGACTTTCTTTATTTAGAAACTTTGATGGTATTATTCAATGTCTTAGGGCCTTCTCTGCGGGCTTCAAACACCTGAACAACAACACCTACACCTAAAAGACTTGTAAAAGAAATGATATATACAATGGAATGGAATGGTGATCTCTCTACTGAGGTGGCAAGTAATGCTTCAGCATCCTGCCATTTATGGGCCCCTCTGGCAGGTCTGATCCGTCATGATTAGCAAGTAGAAAATCATTATTTCCTCTAAAGGCCTGAATGGTGTAAGGACCCTTCCACAAGCTATCGAACTTTCCATGTTTACCTTTATCTTCATTTCTGGAGTCCCACCTCAAAACTAGATCACCCAATTCAAAGTTATCCTCTTTAGTTCTCTTGTCATAAATATTTTTAATATTTTCCTGGATCACTTGAGTTCTGTTGTAAACTTCTTCTATGGATTACATTAGGTGGATTATTTGATTTATTCTTCGCTGGACATCGTTTGGTTCTTCTTGTGTTTCCTACAATAGTTTCATGACGGGAACTCCTAATGAAAGGGGAAAAACTGCCTCAATGCCATACACCAATTGGTATGGAGACATACCAACCGATATTTTGGTGCTAATCCTATCATCCCAGAGTGTGAAAACCAAATTATTATGCCATGATTTCTTGTTTTCCTGTAGTGTCTTTTTGAGGATGTTCACTAGAATTTTGTTAGAAGACTCAGCTAGCCCATTTCCCTGTGGATAATAAGTCATCAAGTGTCCCAAAGTAATATGATATTGATTACAAAAATCTATGAGCCTTTTGGATCTGAAATCCATTGCATTATCAGTTATAAATTTTTTGGGACATCCAAAACGAGACAAACTGTTAGTTTCTAAAAACATGATGATGATAGAGTCAATAGCTTGCATGCATGGTACAACCTCGATCCACTTGGTCAAGTAGTATGTGGCTATGAGGATCCATTTATGTTGGCCTGAAGAGGGAGGATGTATTTCACCAATGAAGTATAGCCCCCACTGTTGCAAAGGAGATTCAACAGAGATGGGTTTCATTGGAAGTGGCAGAAGCTTCCTTTTCCCTTCAAAAATCTGACACTGGTGGCAAGAAGTAAGATTTTGGTGAATGTCAGAAAACAGAGTAGGCCAGTAAAATCCAGCTCTCAGAATCTTGTTAGTTGTGGTCTTCTAGCTTAGGTGGCCACCACAGTCTCCTACATGGAAATCTTGAAGAGCTTTGTCAGCTTCATCTTTTAACAAGCAATTAAGCAAGATACCACCGGGATCTTTCCAATAGAGATTGCCTTCCAGAATACAAAATTTCAATGCTTTCAATTTAATAAATCTATCTTTGGTCTTAGTCAAACCTGGAGTAGCCTATAAATTGTGGAGTACGAAAACAAGGTCTACATACCAAGGGGAATTTAAGAATTCCTCTTTTATGTTTGGAGTTGCCTGCTCTTCCAATCTGTCTACTGCAACCAAAAAGTTAATATCTAAAGCATGGAAATTAGACTCGTCCATAAATTTGGATAAACTCTGTCCTTTGATCAGTTTAGTAGGTTTTATCTCAATGTTGTATTCTAGGATGACCACAATCCATTTTCTTCTTCTGTCATCTGAATTATCCTGGGTCAGAATATCTTTAACCACTGTGTTTGGGACATATGCATTTGTGTGAGAATGGAGAATATAGACCCTAAAATATTTTATATCCTTTACCAGGGTGAAGGCTTGTTTCTCCATAATGTTATAATTCAACGTTGCGTCTCTTAAAGCTTTGCTGAAAAAGGATATGGGTTGCTCGTACCCTTCACTATTTTTCTGCAACAATACTACTGCTATAGTGTGCTCAAATGCGAAAGAGAAAAGATAAAAGTCTTTGGTATAGTCTGGGCTAATCAGAAATGGATCTTGGGTGAGAGCATGTTTCACTTGCTCAAATGATTGTTTGGACTCGGTGTTCCATTTGATATTTGTGTCCTTTTTCAACATATTGGTAATATTCCTGAGAAGCTCAACCAAGTTTGGTATGAATCTTCTAAGGAAATTTATTTTCCCAATGAAAGATTGCAGTTCTTTGATGTTCCTAGGGTGTTCCACCTTTTGGATAGCTTCTATCCTGCTGGGATCTATTTTAATTCCGTCTTTTGAGATTATATGTCCCAATAGTTTAACTTCCTCTAACCTGAAAAGGATTTTCTTAGGATTTAATGAAATCTGAAATTCCCTGCACTTCTCAAACATACGTCTGAGGTGGAGCAAATGTTCTTCGTCAGATTTGGAGTAAACAGTTACATCATACAGATAAATGACTATAAATTTCCCAGTCTCATCCACAAAGGTAATATCCATTTCTCTTTGGAAAGTAGCTCCAGCGTTCAACAGACCGAAAGTCATCTTCACATACATGAAGGTACCCCAGGGTGTGTTAAAAGTTGTCTTCTCTTGATCTTCCAAGTGGACCAAGACTTGGTTGTAACCAGAGAAACCATCTAGTAAGGATATCCTACTAGATCCAACCACCCTTTGTAAAATATGGTCCATTTTGGGTAAAGGGTAATTATCTTTGAGGGAGACTTTGTTCAGATTTATGAAATTTATACAGAGCTTGATCTCGCCAGTTTTCTTCCTGGTTGGAACTAGATTAGAAACCTATTTGGAAAACCTCAAGGGGACTATAATCTTGGCATCATACATCTTCTTGATTTCTTTCTCTATCAGGGGAAGCAACTTGGGATTAATTCTCCTAAGTTTATGTATGAAAGGTTTATGTTCTTCTTTTATGGGAATCCAGTGTTGTATGATGCTTATGTCATAGGATTTTAAGTCCTCATAACCCCAGGCGAAAACATTTATATATTCTTTAAAAAGTTCAATGTATTTTCATTTTTTCTCTGGTGGCAGTGATTTAGAAAGTTTTATCATTTTGGGGTTTTCTTATGTTCCTATGTTACAGTCTTCAACCTCTTTACCGCTAGCTTCAATTTTCGATTTTTTGGCTACATTGTTAAAATCAAACAAGTCTTCCAATGGAACTAAACCTCTAGGTAACACATTATTTTTCAACTGCAGGATATCATAATCAGCATCCTTTTCATTGATTTATTCAACATATATTGTATTTACACTACCATTCTCAAAAATAGATTTATTTACAACTTCTTCATCCTGTTCTAAATCTATGTTCATACATTTGAAATCATTTTTACATTGCAATAAATATTCAATTTGATCGTCATTTCCAAATACCTTCCAATATCTAATGTTATCAGGAACGGTGGGTCTGCACTTCACCTCCATTGTGTACTTGCGAGTGGGATGAAAAGGGATTTTACAGGTAGCTACTGACTTGGCCAGTCCGTCTACGAGTATATTTTGTCCTCTAGGCATCACCTGCAAATCAACCTCACTAAAGCATTGGAGAGCATCCAAAACACCATTTCTATAGGCTCTAAGTTTGGGATGTTTTGTTGCATACTCACCTTTGATTTGCTTGATAATTAACTCAGAATCACTCCTTACCATTACCTGCTTAGCACCAACTATCTTCAATAATTCTAGGTTGGGCATTAAAGCCTCGTACTCGACTATGTTGTTAGTACATTGAAAGTTCAGTTTATAGGAATGATTCTCGAAGCACTTTGATCTGTGGTTATGCATCCACACTCTGACTCCAGCTCCTTCTTTACTCATAGCACCATCGAAGTCCATGCTTTAGAAGTCTGCTGGCAATTCTGTTGGATCGTGTTGTCATTGATGCCAATGGTTTGATTGATTGATGTCAAATGATTGATTGATGTCAAAGGAGGATCAATGAGTTGTCATTGATACATGATGGATCGAAAGGAGGATCAATGAGTTGTCATTGATACATGATGGATCGATGTGGTTTCATTGGTATATGATGCATTGTTGGAAAAATGTATAGATGACTCATTATTGTCTTATTTCAGTGATGATATGCACAAATGGATGAACCTGGGTATGGTCCCCTTTATGGTGAAATCCCTCAAGGGAAGATGTTTTATGGATTGAGTTATCCTAGAAGAAATGGTTGGAGGACCCATGCTTGTATGAGGAATAATGAGATGAAGATCAAGGAAATTGTTGTGAAACTATCCTAGATGAATAGTCTTCGCCATGCCATTTCTAGTGGTATGTGGAATGTCACATAACTCCTCCTAGTTTGAGAGTTACATACATTTAAGATGAAGGACTCCTTCACATGAAGGCTCTTCATTCCCAAAGTCAAATAAGTCAAAGTGACCTAAAAGAAGAAATGATAAAGTAAGGTGACAAAATCAAGAAGGAATATTTATGGAAAGTAAGCAACCCTAAAATTGTTAGAAAAATAGGTTAAGTAACCTAGAAATGGGTTAATATTATTTATTCAATGGATTTCATTTTAAATAATCAAGAGAAGTGACAAAATCAAGAAATGATAAAAGTAAGGTGACAAAATCAAGAAGAAATATTTATGGAAAGGGTTAACCCTAAAAATAAGGAAAATAGGTTAAGTGGACCTTGTAAAACTGCTATTATTTCAATAATAATTCTTTAATGGAGAAATTAGGCGGTGGAATCCAACCCAAAATAAGGAAAGTGGGGCCAAGGACCTAGAAGATGTTTTCATGAAGCCATTTGAGATGGCATAACAGAGGCAAGGCCCTCCCATTTGAATCACACTTGAGAATATTGAATATTCATAAGTAGGTGCATGAGGCCTAAAACGATATGTTTCTAAATTATGAGGAAAGTGAAGAAAAAGAAGGTCAAATGCAAGGAAGGATAAATCTCTTTGATGGTGCTTTGTAAGGTATGTTATTTCTGTGTCATCCCACCATTTTCACTATAACGCTTTTTGTATAATGATTCAGATCCCCGAATTCTAAGGAAAGTGAGAAAACATATCCAAGTATCCGTGGTTACAACCATCTTGTGGGTCTCTTTGTAGTTTTGAGTTACACTGCGGAAAATAGCCAGCTTGTATTAGTCCTGAACTAGTCAAAAACAGTTGTTTATGGTAAAAACGTCATAACTTCCTTCATAAATATCTAAATTCAGTGAGACAAATTATGATGGTTATATTAAAGTCTATAGTATAGTTTGTAACATTTTCAGATCATGTAATCAAAATATCTTTGGTGCTGCACCTCTACAAGGTCGCTCTCTAAAAATGTCGTAATTCAAAAATAAGGTACATGCCATTCCTTTCTATAACTCCTTTCTCGAGAGGTTCCAAGTAGTTCCACTGGAGGAACTGGTAATTAAAAACACTGAATAACATTGTTTATTAGTTCTAGATCTCTTTATTCAATACAAGTACATAGTTACGATTATTTCAATTTAGGGTTGCTTGGACTAATCCAAAACTAGTCACGCTGAGAGACAAGCAGCTGAGATGAGTCAGTACATTACATGAGGCGTATAGTTGATGATGTTGGTAGATACTGATGAGTCATTTTCAATTCATTGGCTGAAACATGATTGGTATATACTCTTGGTACATGGGTTGACGTAACTTGTTTAAGTGGCAATGTGTTGATTATAGGTTGCTTCTAGCTAGATGTAGCAGTGCATGGTTGATGCTCTTTGTTTATGGTACAGATTGATTCCTGAGGATTGTTGACTCATCTTAGTTGAGTTGAGAATGCAAGATGAGTCTCTTGCATATAGAGCTGGTGCTCTTGTAGAGTTGTTGTAATTTCTCATCTCATTGTTACCGATAAAACCTTCTAAGGATTGTAGTCCCAGAATAAAAAGAAAATTGCGCTACATCTGCGGTTCTTTGTGTTCATTGGTGTGATGACTTGTTGATGATATATATTGCTGATACATGTTAGTCGAGCATGTGCTCACATCTAACTGGTTATAAATGACAACAATGGGTAAATGAATAAAATGTTGAATGCTAATTGACCAGTTGTTGCAAGAGGGAGGTTTTGGGAAAAGATCCCCACACCCATCTATCCCCTAAGTGTGGTGGTGGTGTGTCCAACAATTGGGGTACCTGAGGGTCTTCTACTCACAAGCCTCAATAAGCTTGAAGGAGATCCATAGACACACAAATGGATGATGAAGTTCCAACTCTTGATGAGGGAAAACTATTCTACTTGGAGAAAAGATATGAGAGTGGTCATTATTGTAATGGGAGCAACTATTTGAAGGCAACCATCTAAGTGGATATGTTCCGCTGAAGAACAAGTCAAAGTTTGCAACTCCAAAGGAAGGAAAGAAGAATGATGCATCGGGTCTCAAGACATCCTTAGTGGACTCTCAAGTTCTATAAAAGAGATCATGGGACAATGCACTTCCACCAAGGATCTATACAAAAGCTAGTGAGGAGACATATCAAAGCAAAGAAGAGAAATTAAGAAATCTTCAGCATCTCACTCCATCAATATCATCCAAGGTAAAGAATCATAAAAAATCTCTTGAATGCATTATTTCCTGGGAAATTTGATTTTGAAACAATTTCAAGTGAAGATAAAGAATCAAGCATAATAGCACAAAGGGATCTTGAAGACATTCTGTAAAATAAAATCAAAGAAGTATGTGTTGATATTGGCAAAAAAGGAAGATCATGAGGATATTTCTTAAAATGAAGGTAAGAACACTCTAAAGTCCTTGAAAACGTACTGATGATGATGGACGAATTTTTCTACACAAGTGAAGAAGAAGATGTAGATATATTCCTTTGTGTAAAGTCTGATGGCATTTATCCCATGAAAAGAATAGAAGGAAATCCATTAAAACTTCAAAAGGAAATCAAGAGGGTTTATATACGTATAGGAGTGATCATTTTATACACACTATAACTATCTTCGAATAACACTAAGAAAGCCTTAGGAGGAGCCAAAGGTACATCTTGAAGTTAAAGTGAAATGCCTGTAAAGAACAAGAAGAGAGTTCTAAAATAGAAAAAAAGCAAAAGAAGAGAATTGCGCCAAGACTAAAGAATGGAAAAGGAAGACAATAGAATATAGGATGATGAGATTAGAAAAAGTTTTGAACCATTGTCCATCTCAAGACACACAAAATTGAAGAAGCCAAAAGAATAGAGGAACCATTGAAGATTCAAATAAACGAAAAAGAAGAGTCATGCTGTGTTAGAATCTGAATATGTTGACCTTAGAAAGAAGGTGGAAAAGTCAAACAACCCCTTGAATAGCCTTCTCTCATGAATCTTGGATGAGATATTCGAAAGTCAAAGATCATCATGTGATAAATCAGTTCTTGGATACAAATGAGAAGATACACATTCTGAAACAAGCAATCTCAAAGAAGCATGAGGTAAATCTATCAAAGAAGGAAGACAATGTTGCAAAGCAAACCATTCACAGCAAGGAAAAGAAAATTTCAAAAGAATAAAGCAAGGAAGACATCAAGAGCCATTCTTGAGACACTGTGCCAAAGGCATGAAAGTATTTTTTCATTGGAATTGTTATTCATGCAATGGATATGGTCACAAAGCTCTTGAAATCGTAGATATTATGAAATAAGATATAATGGAAGATTCTATAACACCACAAGGTGCTGGATATGTGATCAAATAGGGATATACTGCTCACCTAACTCTATGAGATGCTATGTACCATAGTGGACGGCCACAAATCCCAAGAGTTATGGAACAAAAGAAGAATTCCATGATGAGGATTTCACATAACATGTCTAGAAGAAGGAATGAAGTAAGAAAGGGAGACATCTCTGAAAATATGGATGCCTCGGAGCTCAATTTCTCAAGAGAAGGGTCATCTACAGAAGTGGGTGAAGAAGACAGAGAAGCCAAGATCGTAATGAAAGATTGAAGGGAAGTTCAATGTGCCATTTACTAAGGCACACACAAATAATTAAGCAGGATACCGTTGTCCACACGATCAATCTCTTGAATAGGTCGGTACACAGCTTTAATCTACCAGTGCCAGGCCACATGTCCGGTTGTAAAGCCTTGGGAAAGGGCAATGCACATGGATTAGATTTTTGATGTGATGGTATACCTCACAGGGTCCGACATTGTTTGTTTCAATTTCACCATTGTTGCAGGTTTAATTGTTCATCCATTGGATTATGTAAAATAAAATCCTTATTGCATGACACTAACCCATGAGGCATGGCTCTGATGTTGATCCTGCTGGGGTACATGGTTGGTACTCTTTGAAGTTTCATTGATATATCTTATGATGTACATTGGAAGCATATGGCATTGTTGATAACATGGTGCATGCATTTTCATGTGGATGGATACACATTGAGACATGTAGATTGATATCATTTTGTACACATCATCAGAATCTTAGCCATCGACGATGAAGCCGATATATAATTTCGTTTGGTGCAAGTAATGATGTATGATGTACAACATGACTATCAATGGATGGTATTTGTTTAGCATAATTGATAGATCTGCTAATTGATTTGGCATAAGCAGGATGGGCCATACAAGGAGCATTGGTAGATCTAAGCTACGTTGGTATGCATGGTGGATAAGCATTTCATGGATGATATCCTATATTACTGTTGATGTACACATGGTTGATGTACATGGGTGATGCGGTAATGGTGGGCAATACTTTGGTACTACGATGTACTCTGGTGGATATATTGTTCATGATCTCTATTTCATTGATGACATATCTCTTTGTTTTATGATGCATGGTATGGCACAAGTTTGATGGTAATGAATGTAGTCCAAGGATCACACATGGTGGCATACTGTTCATCCGGTAAAGAAGATAGGGGAGACATACCCCCTTAGTGAGCTATCTTCCTTCCCATGATTCCAGGGAGGAGATATCTGGAAGAAAGAGCAACAAAGCATAATTCCAGTGGGGGAGCAATGGTCATGGGGAGTATGTCTCGATGCATCCTCAACATTACACATCTATATAGTGATATCCCTGTTCAAAAGGGGAGAGATTATTCAGAGTAAAAGTTCAAAGGCATTCAGATAGGGGATAAGCCCCAAGGAGAGTTCAAGCAAGGGAGCAAACCCAAGATGAGAATGGCCCCTTTCCGATGTCAAGGGGAGAGTTAATCACATTGATGCATTGATGTTTCATTGGATGGGGAGAGATAGTCACGTTGACTATTGGTGTAGAGCATGATGTATCTACATGTTGACATCATTAATTGTAATTGGTGTTGATATCGCACGCTGGAGGCTGCCATCACCGCCAAAGGGGAGATTGTTGATCAGTTGTCACTGATGCCATACCGGTTTGATTGATTGATGTCAAAGGAGTACCAATGAGTTGTCATTGATGTGACGAAGATGGATCATGTGGTTTCATCGTATAAGGCGATGCATTGTTGGAAAAAAATGTATAGATGACTCCATTATTGTCTTATCATGATTGATAAGGTGCACAAAATGGATGAACCTAAAGTGGTCCCCTTATGGTGAAATCCTCAAGGGAAGATGCTTTACGGATTGAGTTATCCTAGAAGAAATGGTTGGAGGACCCATTCTTGTATGAGGGAATAACGAGATGAAGATCAAGGAAATTGTTGGTTAAAATATCCTAGATGCATAGTGCTTGCTTGGCCCCATTTCTATGTATGTGGAATGTCACATAACTCCTCCTGGTCGAGAGTTAAGTGGCATTACTAAGATGAAGGACTCTCATGAAGGCTTGAAGCCCTGTATCAAAGAAGCCAAAGTGACCTAAAATAAGAAAATGATAAAATGTTTCCATAAAATCAAGAAGGAATATTTATGGAAAGTGGTTAACCCTAAGACAAGGAAAATAGGTTAAGTAACCTAGAAATGGGTTAATATTATTTATTCAAGGTGGATTATTTTAAATAATCAAGAGAAGTGACAAAATCAAGAAATGATAAAGGTGACAAAATCAAGAAGAAATATTTATGGAAAGTGGTTAACCTTAAAATAAGGGAAATAGGTTATGTGACCTACAAATGGCTAATATTATTTCAATAATAATTTTAATGGAGAAATTAGAAGTGGACCTAACCCTGAAATAAGGAAAGTGGGGGGTCATGACCTAGAATATGTTTTTATGGAAGCTACTTGAGAGTATAAATAAGAGGCAAGGCTCTCATTTGAATCACACTTGAGTAACATTGAATATCTATAGGTGTCCTGAGTATTTCATAAAATGATATCTAAGCCGGAAATTAGAGGAAAGTGAAGAAAAGAAGGCCGAAATGTACAAGGAAGGATAAATTCTTTGATGGTGCTTCTAAGGTATGTTATTTTCGTGTCATCTCAAATTCATTTCACCATAACTTTTTTCTATAATGATTCAGATCCTAAAATTCTATTCAAGGAGAAAAAATATCCAAGTATCCTGCGGGTTAAAAATTCATCTTGTGGGTCGTTGTATTTTTGAGTTATAATTCCTAAGTACAAACGCTTGTATTGGTCCCTAAACTAGTCAAAATCAAAGGTTTCGTAAAACGCTATAACTTCTTCATAATAGATCCAAATTCAGTGAGACCAAATGTTTTGGTTAGGTTACGCCTTTAGATAGTCAGTGTAATAGTTTCAGATCATTTAATCAAATATTTTGTCCGAGGCACTCTCTGCTGTCACTCTAAAATAGTTTCTAATTCAACAAGGTATGCCATTTCTTTTGCTATAACTCTTTTTCTCGAGAGGTTCCAAGTAGTTCCACTTGGAGGAATTGTAATTAAAAACACTCAGAACATTGTGTATCGGGCCATATCTTTATTCAAGATGTACAAAGTTATTATTTCAAGTTAGGGCTGTTGACTAATCCAAAAACTAGTCAAGTGAGACACAGCAGCGATGAGCAAAGGTACATGAGGTGTATAGTTGATGATGTTGGTACATATTGATGAGTCATTGTCAATGAGTGGTTGAAATATTATTGGTATATACTTGGTACATGGTTGGATGCAATTCTGTTTACGGTACAAAGTTGATTACAGCCGTTTGCAGCAGTGTAATGGTTGGATTTCTTTATGGTACGCATTGATATATGTTGAGGATTGTTGCCTCCCATCTTGCTGTTATATTATATCGCAAGATGAGTATTGCATATAGAGTCGGGTGCTCTGTAGAGTTGTACTCTATTCGCTTGTTGCTGATAAACCCTCAAGGATTGTAGTCCGTAATAAAAAGAAAATTGTACATACATCTTGTGTTCTTGTAGTTCATTGTGGTGATGATCTTGTTGATGATATATTGTTAATACATGTTGTTGATATGTGCCTTCATATAACTGGTTATAAATGAAAACAATGCAATGCTGAATAAATGTTGAATGCTAATTGATGAGTTTTTGTGCAAGAGGGAAGTTTTTGGAAAAAGAGCCCCACACTCATTCACCCCCCCCTCTAAGTGTGGTAGGTGTGTCCAACAAGTTCCTCATTTTCTTCAACCATGGGGTTTCTTACTTCGACAGTAGCTTTATCATCCTTTGGGTTAGGGGCATCATCTTCCAGTTGTGCTATTTTTTCTTCAAGATCACCATCGTTATATAGAATGAAATAATCTAGGTCAGAGTGTGTAGAATATAATGGGTAATTGTGTGGATTTTCCTGACTACTGACCATATACTTCATCAGTGTTTCCCTTTAAAGTCTTCTCTATTGGCTGAAAAATGGAATGGTGGCATAGGACATATCTAGTTGCAGGGTTCCTCTCAATTTAGCTACCCAAGACCTTGATAGCAACATACCATACTTGGGGGGAATATCTGCCATGACGATGTCCATCACCAAAATTTTCGCCAGAATTTGAGCCAAGGTGATGCATAAGTCTTTAATCAGGCCTATACATTTGACCTTGCTGGAGCCGAAAGAATGCAAATCTTTGTAGGGTCTGGTGACCTCGAGTCCCAAATTTTCCATCATGGCTTTGGGCATTGGATTGTGAGAGATGCCTGAATCCATCATAGCATTGTGTAATATCATATCGTGGATATTTAGGCCGATGTAAAAAGGAGCCACGACGCCATTATCAGTTTGACCATCAACTTCAGGGTCGAACAGGAGCTCAGGTCGATCATCGACAAGGTTTACTATGTCAGAGTGGTGTACAGATCGAACATCCAAGGCTTTGGTACCTATATCAGGTTTGATGCTTAAAGCTTTCATCACCTGAGACCTATAAGCATTCTTATTCATCATCTCAGATAAGGGAATAAGAATCTAAAATTTTGCTAGTTCCCCTTCTAGGCTAAAAGGAACGATGGTTTTGTTTAAACTCTGTACTTCTTATTTATCGATAGAAACTCTATGGACAGGTGCACCTGTTTGAACGGTTGATGAATCTTTTGTTCGACTTGTTTTATTAAGAATTTCTGGAGTATTTTGCACAAGACATTCAACGTTGTTCTGATCAGGGGTTTTCTTGGGAAGATTTTCTGAGGTTTTCTTGGGAAGGATTTCTAAGGTTTTCTTGGTTTCAACAGCTTTCTTCGCGAAATTCTCATTAGCCTTCTTACCCCTCAAGTTATTGTTGAGTCTCCATTTTGACACTTCTAATACCCTCTATTACCCCCTATCTAAGCCTATTTTACCTATGTTATGAGTATAAAATTGATCGTTACCTCCATAGATATAATTAATGAACTTGTTCATGTGCATAGAGAGGTAACATATGATTAAGGAATATTTTCTTTAATTTTCTTGAGTTAATTCAATTAAAATTCTTGATTTTGTATGATCCCAATTGTTTTACTCCTAAGAAATCTATTTTGGTACCTCGACATTGATATGGTACCAACAGACCCACACAACAGTGATCTGGTACCAACATAATTGATCTGGTACTACCCTCAGCTATTCTGGTACCAAAAAACTATGCCTATTCCAGTACCAGTACAACTGAGCTATTCTGGTACCAAACAATTGCGCCTATTCCGGTACCAAACGATTGTGTGTATTCCGGTACCAGACGACTGTGTGTATTCCGGTACCAATTGTTATTTCCATAAATCATTTGTTGGACGAGTTTGCTGTTGAATATTCCAAGAAATTGGTTGGATAGAAGTCTCCAAATTGATTTTGATATCACGATAGACTTCATCACTCATGCACTTCATGTCATGAGGATGAAGTCCATTACTAAAGATACGATATGAATTTCCAATTATAATATTTTAAAAATAGTTTGATGCTTATCCTTAGATCTGGATCGTATCAACTCACCTTCTTTATAAGGGACATTGTATAGGAGATAGGATACACAGGTGTACGTATTGATGTAATGAAGCAGTAGTAAGAACCAAATGATGCATATTGTTTTGACGTACAATATAATGAGCTATTGATTCAATTTACAAGATAAAGAAATACAAACGATCTGTTGTGCAATTTCTGGGTATGATTAGAGCGTCTTAGCCTGTTATCTTTTTAGAGCTTCCATGTTCGAATCGGGAAGGGCCCACCATTCTTATATGGTAAGATTAATGTAAAATATAGTTCAACTTTATATTCTTGTACATGTTTGTTTTATTCCAGCACTCAATTGTGTGTATCTTGCACCTGTTATTTTAATTTCTTGTTTGAATTAAAATATGAATTCATAAAATGTGCCTATTGTGTTGGATATATATAATTGTTATATATTTTGAGTAAATTGTGAATGGGATTGTATTAGTGTAATTTTTATAAGTATGGTGCACCAGATCTTGAGTAATTTTACTTAGTTTCATAAACAGTAATTTGTGTTGAGATAGTTGTAGAGATTTATAAAAGTTTGCATTCCTGAAATTGTGTTCTTTATAGAGACTTTCGTAATTTACTTTGAAATTTCAAGTGTGTTAATACAAGAACAATTAAGATCCCATCATTCACCCTACATGGACTATTAAATGGATAATATTAATACACCTGATGTTTCTTGTATAGGAACAAAGAGTTTTGTCCAGAATTGATTAAGTTATGAATTATTTCCTTTTAAATATTGTGTGTAGAAAGTTGATTACTACTTTTGATTGCTATAGGAAACAAGATCTTAAGTTCATATCTCTAATTCATAAGCCTCTAATGAACAGACTTGTCACCGAATAAAGAACCTTTTGCTTGAGAAGTTTTATTATCATTTTTCTCTTCTAAGTTTGAAACAGAGTATTGGTGTTGATTGTTTCTTATTTATGTTATACTCATCAGACATAGGAACCTATCTGTTATCGGCATATATAGTGCATCAACTCTACTGATTACGAATCCCAGTTGATAATTTATGTTTGGTAATATATTATGCAAATAATTGCACTAGCATTTTGGCATCGTTGCCGAGGAGTTGTAAATGGTAATAGGTAGTATTTGAATCAGATTGCTTTAATGGTTTTGGATTGGTTTTATGGATGACCTAAGGGAAAAGAGAAGACAGTAAGATGTGTGGGAAGAGCCCACACATTGACTTTGGTGGGGTTGATCCAAAGTTAGGTTGTCCTCTTTTCTTTTGATGCAAGTGTGTTTTTGTTTATGGAAATTTAGTTTTATTTACCATGAGCTAACATGTGCGAACCGATAACCTAGTGACAACAGGATCCTATTAATGCAAGGAGTTCAAGATTGGTGTGTTTTGTTTTTGCAAATAGTTTTAAAATTTAGATCTTTAAATGATAAATCATGTTTGGGGTGCTGTAAGAACCCCTCGAGTACTAATCTATGTTGCGAAACAAGTATCATCAACCAACTAGAGTAATTGAAGGATGATCAAGAGCTTGAAGAATGTTCCTCCAAGAAATTTCTCGCATTCTGGTAGCAGCTGGGATATGCTCCTCTCAGGAAGAGCATATCTTAACAGCAGTCAAGAATCTAGTTGTCTCTCCATAGGAAGATTTAGAAGTCCCATTGGATTCCCCTTTTCAATTTGTTGAAGGGAACAAAGAATCATGGATGGAATTCAATGGAGAGGAACTAGTGGAACCTGAGATTAAGGAGTCCTTATCATGCCTCTCAATAGATCTTGTATGTACTCCAAATACCAATCATTTTAAAGAGGATAATCTACATAGCATGGTAGAGGAGGACATTCAGTGTGACCTAAACATAGAAGAGAAACAAAAATATAGTGATCTTATTGAAATATGGTTTCAATTAGTTATTAGGTCACACCACTCTTTTATTTTTCATTATTGCTTGATCTCATCATCAAAGTGGCTAGTCCTTCATACTCCGGTATGCATTAAAATTTATCTTTTAAACCTGAGTATGGATATATTTCTAACCATGTTACGCACATGGCTTCACTGAAAGTATTCCTATACTTGAAGGACATTTTATTTTGTTCAATTAGAGTAGGATAGTAAATAAATAAATAAATGTTTCAATGCAACATATCTTTCATATTTTTTCATAGATGGGAATGTCAAAAGCTAATAAATAAATCGATTTAAGATTTTTTTGTACCTATAGTAGTTTTATTTATAAAAGTTATGATAATTTTGTTTGGAATCTTATGAGAAGGGAATCTCTTCATCCTCTGAAAGAACACATAATACTGGAAGGGTTTCAAAAGTGGAGAAGGCATCCTTGTCAACGAAATATAACACTTAAGGGAGTAGTTCATGACCTATTTCTTCAAATTTCTTCTTTTTCCTTAAGTTGTTAAAAATGATGCATTCGTGCTTTATCTTTACCTATCTATTTTAAGACCGCTATTTCACAAGGATGATTGATTAAGTGATCTTTTTAATATAATTTGAAACTAAATGATAATTCCAAACCATTTTATCCATAGCTAATAATTCAACTTTTGACATTTTCCCTAAATTTTTTGTTTTTAAGCATGAATAAAAATCTAGTTTTAATTAGTTCTATTGGTTTGTTTTTAGCGGGTGTTCACAACTGTCTGAGAAACCCTTTTTAGCATCTCACATTGTTTGCATGAGGCCATGAAAAACCTTAGGTATGGGGGAGTGGTTTTTGAAACCTTCATATTCTTTTGCAACGTCCGTCGGCGAGGCCAAATCAACATGTTCAGTGCTGGGATTTGATAGTCATTTCCACAATTGCGGTACCATTCTATTATGGTACTGTAGAATTGCGTTCATCCGGTACTGCAAAAAAAAAATCATCTACATTCATCCAGTACCAAAGGAGAAAGTCTGCATTCATCCAGTACTAAACAACATTCATGTGCTCATCTGGTATTGTGCTCATCTGGTACTAATGGTCTCCTGTGTGCTCATCCGGTACCAAAGGAGGAGGTATGTGCTATTCTGATATTGAAACAAAACTCTGTGCTATTTTGGTACTGAAGCACAACCCTACATCCATCCGGTACTCAAGTGATCCCGTACTGGTAATAAGGTGTTGGTATCTCTAATCATATGTTCAAGTTTTGCTGCTCGATTTAAATGCTTCAAGCAATAGGATGTATAAAATCA
Source organism: Picea sitchensis (assembly GCA_010110895.2). Classification (NCBI taxonomy): domain Eukaryota; kingdom Viridiplantae; phylum Streptophyta; class Pinopsida; order Pinales; family Pinaceae; genus Picea; species Picea sitchensis. The sequence continues at coordinate 21,375 of SNQJ01S0071329.1, read as the reverse complement.
ACATTTTTTTCGTTTTACTAAGGAATTAGACTAATTATGCAGTAAACATATGGTTACTCTCAATTATTGCATGCTCCCTACCATGAACTTTTGCAATCCCTTGTATACGTCTCCTCGTATATTATCACTGAATTCCTTTGTGAAGTGGTTGTCGCCATGAATGAGAAAAAATCACCCATCATGTCGCTTTGTTCCAATACTGTCTGTTCTAGTATTGCAGAAACCTACTCCATTACTTATCTAGTACTGATGCCAAAGTGATATGATCGTTTTCATGTGCTTAACATTGTTTTCACTTTAGGTAATTAGATGTATGGGCTAATATCTTCATGTTCTTTCTATCAAGTATTATTTAAGTCTTGTGTTGAATTGTTTTTACTCTCATGCACATATTCCTCCTACATTTATACACTCAACCTTGAATGAATCATCCTTGCTCTCCTTTAAGAAGATATTTTCACATTTAGCTCTATATGATAATGGATGCACTTGTCTTATAACTTCATCATTTTGAAGAAGTGATTGCTAATTGAAATATCCATTGAAAAGTGGTAACACCATTATGTCAAATACTAACCTAGTTGATTCAACAAGTTCTTATCCAAGTTTATCTTTACAAATTTCTCTTGAGAGGTATTGATGAAAACCTCATGTGGTGGACTGCCCTTGCAAAACCACAATGAACTTTCATGATAACCCTAATAGTATTAACTAGAGGGACCTCTTAGTCATTATCCGAGATGTTCCATTATACATTGAATAGTTGATATTTAAGTTGAATGTGGATGATGYCACCCTTGGGATAATTGCAAACAATTGATTATGTGCCTAATAAATCTAAAACACTCTCATACCACCTGCCTTCCTTATACTCTAAAATTGTCAATGAACAGTATGCACAATTCTAAATCTTTTGAGTAATATAATAAAAAGGAAGTATCGGGAAGTATAAGTAAACATGTCGGGGTACTGAACAGGCTTGTTGGCAGCAGGGCTATTCCAGGTAAAGGGAGTTGAAAAACATAAAATGGCACACTTAAAACTGAACAAAAACCCTTGGGTCTCATTCTGAAGCAATCACTATCAAATCAAGGCTAGGAGATGACCTTTATATCTCTTTGATGATGTTCTTAAGAACCTTCAAGTATCCACTTTAGAGTTCTATCTTTAAAAAATAGGTTCATGAGAAGTGGGACCCTCAATATGTGTAATTCACCTTACCTAAGCAAGAATAGGTTCATCTCTAAAAACTTGGATAAAAAACGAGTTAATCATCTTGGGATGTATTCCTTTATGTGTTCCTCTCTTAAAATGATATCTAAACTATGCTTATATCACTTTTGTTTTAAAGGTAATCTAGCCAGGGGGGCTATTAGTCAAAGTCATTATGAAAACTCTTGGCCACTATCCTATAATCGTATTAGAGTCACATCCAGCCCCTTTCTCCTAACTTTGATCGAAAATAGATTAGATAAGACTTAACGTCAAATCACTAACATATCTAATCTATTACTCATGAGACCACTTTTTTGTCATAACTACTTTTCCATGAGTAAGAATGTGAAGCATAGGCCAGGAATTTTATATGTATGACAGGAAATTAAGTAACTAAAGAAAGGTGAAACTTCAAGGAATGCTTGATCGAGTCAAGAGTATCATCAATTTTGAAATTTTGAAGATCATTGTTGCATGAGGACATGTAATGACTTAAGCATGGGGGAATGTTGAGTCTCCATTTTGACACTTATAATACCCTCTATTACACCCTATCCAAGCCTATTTTACCTATGTTATGAGTATAAAATTGATCGTTACCTCCATAAATATAATTAATGACCTTTTTCATGTGCATAGAGAGGTAACGTATGATTGAGGCATATTTTGTTTAATTTTCTTGAGTTAATTCGATTAAAATGCTTGATTTTGTATAATCCCAATTGTTTTACTCCTAAGCAGTCTATTTCGGTACCTCAACATTGATCCGGTACCAACAAACCCACACAACAATGTTTTGGTACCAACATAATTGATCTGGTACTGCCTTGAGCTATTCTGGTACCAAACAACTATGCCTATTCTGATACCAATACAACTGAGCTATTTTGGTACCAAACAACTACGCCTATTCCGGTACCAAATGACTATGTGTATTCCGGTACCAGATGACTATGTGTATTTTGGTACCAATTGTTATTTCCAGAAATCGTTTGTTGGACGAGTTTGTTGTTGAATATTCCAAGAAATTAGTTGGATTGAAGTCTCCAAATTGGTTTTGATATCATGATAGACTTCATCACTCATGCACTTCAAGTCATGAGGATGAAGTCCATTCCTAAAGATACGATATGAATTTCCAATTATAATATTTAAAAAATAGTTTGATGCTTATCCTTAGATATGGATCGTATCAACTCACCTTCTTTATAAGGGACGTTGTATAGGAGATAGGATACACAGGTGTACATATTGATGTAATGAAGCAGTAGTAAGAACCAAATGATGCATATTGTTTTGACGTACAATATAATGAGCTACTGATTCAATTTACAAGCTGAAGAAATACAAACGATCTGTTGTGCAATTTCTGGGTATGATTAGAGCGTCTTAGCCTGTTATCTTTTTAGAGCTTCCATGTTCGAATTGGGAAGGGCCCACTGTTCTGATATGGTAAGATTAATGTAAAATATAGTTTAGATTTATATTCCTGTACATGTTTGTTTTATTCCAGCACTCAATTGTGTGTATCTTGCACCTGTTATTTTGATTTCTTGTTTGAATTAAAATATGAATTCATAAAATGTACCTATTGTGTTGGATCTATATAATTGTTAAATCTTTTGAGTAAATTGTGAATGGGATTGTATTAGTGTAATTTTTATAAGTATGGTGCACCAGAATGAAGTGGTTGAATATCAATTACGCTTCCATTGGGCTATGGGGTCTGTTTTTAAAAGATAGAAGTTAAAGACAATGTTACAAGATTTGTTTCATGGGGTGAGATAGTGCTAACTCTAGATTCTTTAGAAATAAAAATGGTGTATTTCTGAAAATGTGAGATATCAGTTAAAACAAAAAGCATTTAAGAATTTCTTTGTTATAACATCAGAGGAAACACATTTAAATCTGTAAAAGATTAAGAACAGAGTACACAATGGTAAATTCTGCAACTTTAACTTCTTTTAAAGATTAGATTTCAGAGAGATAATATGATAACTGAGAAAGAAAAAATGTGTACGCAGACAAAGGGAACTTCACCAACAATTTACACGCGGGAATCATGTGAAACTTCTCTTTGTATTACTGGAACAACTTCTTGATAAAAATTACAACAACTAGAGCTTGCTCGGGCATAAATATCAACAACCCTTCCTACTTCTAAGTGAGAAATATTTATAACAAAAGTTACAATGACCCTATCATTAATGATCAGGACGTGAAAGATACTAATTCTAACTAACTAATCTAACAAAATGAAGAAATGTAGTAACTGATGATGATGTGTTGAATCTCTCATGTTGATTTCTGGGAAGACCATTGTTGAGTCATTCGGATGACTTCAACTATTTTGGACACTGAGTTGGACATTGAGATGGATGTTGAGATGGATGATGAGATGGATGAGGCTCTGCCTTTACTCAATCAAATCACACAACTCATCCCATCTCTCTGTGCTTGGGATGGTAATTCTCAATAACCGACAATAAACTTCGTCAAGTCAGCTTGATGATGAAGACATACTTGATCTCGTGTTGAATGCTAAGGTCATGCTCAGAGTCTCCAAGAATTATTTTCTCGTGATGTTTCCCTGTATCCCTGAAAAATTGGAATTGTCTTTGGCCATGGTGGTGATCCTTTGCTTGTAATTGGACAGAGTCATTAGTTTATCATTTAGGACACGTAGATCAGGAAGACCCTTTTTCTGTAAGGATTTAATCTTGCTAAAAACTCTTTGAACTCCAATGTCCATGTTATGAGCCTTTTCCTCCAACTGTAACATCAATCCCTTTTAGTCAATACTCTTTTTACCTCGAGGATAGTCTCTGTTCTGTCTTCGAATTTCAATTCTTCCATCTTTTCTTTGGTTTTGGACTTCATAAACTTGATGATCTTGTTGGCCGCTGAGGGCATCTCACCCAGCTCTGTTCTTATCCTGTTAATGGCTTGCCTACTCTTTAACACCATATCATGTTTCTCAAACATGATCTGCACCATGGGCCAAATTTCATATATGGATTTGGCAATATCTGTCCATATGCTTTCCTTAGCCTATGCTAATGTCTTGCCTGCCACTATTTGTTTCTAGAGTTGTTTTATTTAATGCTTGAGTTTCTCTGACACCTGTCTCTCAACATTGTATCTTGTTTGGAAAGAAGACTTGAGTTCCTATAGATTTTCAATCTCCATTTTCAACCTATTGATCTTTGTTCCTTGCAGAGTCATTTCCTCCATGGATTTTGCTAACTCCACAATTTTTTCCAGTGTTGTCAATGGGGTTGCTGATGGAATTTATGCTGTAGTGGTTGTTGGAACTGTTTTTGTACTTACTTCTGTAATGGGAACTGCACTCAGTGGAATGACTTCCATTGGTGTCATTTGTTCCTTTTCTTTCAATAATTTTTCCAACTCTTCCCCAACAACTCAATTGTTGCAGATAAATGGGTCTGTTTGTCCTTTGATCCTCATCTTTTGTTTTTTCTTCAGAGACACAAAATGGATTTCATCTGAGTTTATCATATGAAAAATATATTCCAGTGCGAATATTTGAACAGGCACATACTTAGGCAACTTGTATGGAGCTAGTTCACACCCATACACTCTGATTTCTGTGTGATTCTGGTATAGAAACCAATCTCCAGTCTTTGCCAGATCTGAAAGGTGTTGAACTCTTTGAATTTCTTCATTTATTTTTGGCTCAGGTCTTCCACTAAACATTCCTACAACTGGATGATAAAACAATTTAATGAATTGTTTAAAAGTGAACTCAGTGGAGTTTCTCCTTAGGAGCGACGTCCATAATGTGACTGCTTGAGGTTTTTCTTCCTTTTCCATCTTCTATATTGAGAAATATAACCTATCTGCCTAAACAAATATGAACATGTAAGCCAATATGGATGAGTACCAGAACATGCCCTCTGTGGTGAACTGTGAAAACTGCTCGTGAATGTTCTCCACCATGGAAGTGTTGTAGTCGAACTGAGTGGTGGATTTTTCCTTGGTAGAGAAAATGAACAGAAAACCCAATATAGGCTCATCCACCCATGTGTCTAAAAAATAACCAAGAAGACAATAGAGTGATGAAATGACTTGGCTGCCCTTTTCTGAGAACAGGGAGGAAGGATAGGGGGGATTTGATTTGGGGAACTGAGCATCCTGTTGGAGGAAAAATTCAAATATCTGGGCTCTTTGAGGAAAAGATAATTTCTGGTATAACTCTGTTATGATTTTGATATTGAAAGGGGAGGCAAATTCATTTCTGGGTATCTGCATCATCTGATCAATGGCCTTTGACATGATGAAGAACATAGTTTCTTTTGATGATGAGACTATGGCTCTCTGGTCAGGAAGGTAATGAGCCTAGAATTTGAGGACAAATTCAGGGAAATGATGGACCTGGGGGAAAATATATAAATGAAGATTGGACTCCCAAAGCCCGATTTCGTCGCTCTAATCTAAGGAAGTGTCTTTGAGCCACAACTACAAATCTGCAAAGACAAATTCACACCTTGTGTCTGATATCAGATGATCTTTGTCGGCCAATGGGATCTTTTTGAGGTCAACGGGAGGTGGGAGGAAAGGATTTTCCCCGATTTCTACCTTCTTGGATTTTGGCGCCATTTTTGTGAAGAGTACCTGCAATTCAAACAAAATGTTAGTGGTAATGGTTGTGGTTGGATGAGGCATTGCAGAGGCAGAGGAAAATGAATCTCTTGATACGTAGGGAATGTGAATGGAATGGGAGATGATCGAAACGGGGTTGAATTTGAGTGGACAGGTATCCATTTGGGTGAACAAGGATAGGTCAAATGGACAACGGGTATGTGGCCAGTCATAAATGGCCAATGGGTCATTTAGAGAGTGAGAGTGCAGGATGAAGGACGTATGAAGTGTACCTCTGGTAGACATGTGCACTGGTGATTGGAAGGTGAACGAGAAAGATATGACCTATAACAGTTATATGGATGGGACATGTTGATGGGGTCGTGACGTGGAACTTGTAGAGGGTGGTGGTGAATTGTAACACTGATAGGTGGTAAATGTTTGGAGAGGGGGAGTTTGGATTGTTGGAAATATGGCTATAGTAGAGATGATGCAGACTGTCAAGGTTGTCATTGATGGAAATCGGTTGGTTATGGAGCACGCACAAGAGAACTGGCAGAAGAAGCTAGATGATGACAGAGCAATATCCAAGTGGGGATGTTGAGATTGGGTTCCACTCAGCGAATTGTTCTACAAGAGGAGACCCATTGCGTTAGGTTATCCAAGTGGGGATGTTGAGATTGGGTTCCACTTAGCGAATTTTTCTACAAGAGGAGACCCATTGCGTTAGGTTATTCAAGAAAAAAAAGGGAATAAACCCATTGAAATGTTTGAAGGAAAGCTCCAGTCGATTCAAGCGCCCCCATTGAAACAGAAACAGAGGCAATGGCGAAGATAGATGCGACCCAATTGGCATTCCAGTTCAGCCTTCGCCCATGGGGATCTTTGCTGATAAAACCAAGAAGGATATGTCTATTGCCCGTTGGCTCTCCCTTAGCCATGGCCATGACTAGCAGCAGCATCAAGAAACCATTAAAAAACTGCCTTGGGTTACCAATCGATTTTTTCAAGAAACGCATGAATGATGCCATTCACAATGCGATTGGTGTGGCCAGGATCAAATGGATATGATGCACAACCAACGGAGCTTAACATTGCTAAATCCAGGGTTTTGCGGGGGTCCTTCATCTGCTTTGACAAGTCTGGAAGATTTTGCCAGTTGGGTTTCTCTAATCACTCTAGACGGTGGAAGGACTTTCAGTCTAAAATTAGACTGTCTGTTAAGACAGAAAGAACACAGCGTTGCATGATGTGGCATGCGTAGAGGAGGCATGTAAAGAGCCAGTTCAGAAAATCAGGGAGAATGATGGCATGCGAAAAGCAGAAGAAAGAATGAAAAAAAAAGGAAACTGCAGTTGGAGTTGAGAAAAGCAAGGAAAATCTTTACATGTGGAAAAACAATATAATGCGCTGAAACAGAGATGGTAGGCTGCCGTTGAAGTGAGAGAGAGAGAGAGAGCTTTGAATGTGAGAAAAAGAAGAGGAGAATCTGCGTGACAGGAGAAGAAGCTGAGAATGGGCTGCAGAGGACAGTGAAGTAGAGCAGCAGATCAGAGACAGTGAAGAATGCAGAGTAGATCAGCAGAAAGAAATCTGAAGGTTGGTGCCTTTACTTAGTTGGTGCTGAAGTAAAAAGGAAGTCGGTGCTTCCACCCAGTGGGTGCTGGGATTCTGTGGGAGTTGGTGCTCTCAGCCAGTTGGTGCTGGTAATAAGAGGTTGTAGCCTCTATGAGTTGGTGCTCATAAAAGATGAGATGTAACGTAGTTGGAGCTTGCTTAACATCCTAAGAAGACGAGGTTTTTTCCCTGGTTGGGTTTCCTCTTGAAAAATCTGTGTCTCATACTTGTGAGTGAATGCTGTGTGTGATTGTTATTC
>SNQJ01S0071328.1:11641-25651 GCA_010110895.2 Picea sitchensis | reverse complement strand
GAAGAGAATTAGGCTCCATAATCAACATGCCATGTGCTATAGCTCTCTGATATACATCCAGGTTCCAACAATATTACTTGGCCCAATATACCAGGGCACTAACTAAGGAGGCTCAATAGTTCCATTAGCTATAATACTTGACTACCTAGGTACTAGAGAGTGGTCTCCCTGAGTATTGTTCTCAGTGTACTATAGCAACAAGATGGTCGAATATCTTATCTAAGGATGGTTTTAGGTATACCTAGGAGACTTCCTATATACCCAAAGGTACATGGAAGTGAGATTCCATCTATAGGTACTATCTAATGTGGTATTATCCAAAAGGGTACCAACAAGAGTTACATTGGTTTACAACCAAGTGAAAAAATGTGTTTCCAACCACATGGAACCATGTGTATTTCCTGCATGTATTTTTCCCCAATCACAATTTTACACACTTAATGATAGATCTTGTGTTATTTAAATATGTTGAAACACGCCTCTAAATTTGTTTTTTTTAAAAATAAGATTCTTAACCACAGAAAACTCTCTTAAAATAATGAGAAAATAACTTGTGCAAAAACCCTAACTTCCACAAAAACTATATCATAAAATATAATGAGTCAAAATATAAACATTTTTCCACATGTACTTCACCGTGTCAACTCATGATTTTAAAAATTTCAGAGTCTGAAACTTCACTATAAAAACATTACAACAAAAATGCCAACATAATTGATTTCAGGATTAGTCACAAACCTTATCTTCCATAGACTACATCTATGAAATTATAGCGAACCAAAAAATGAAAATTTGAACTCCTGTACTATGAATTATCTTCACGATCTCTACAAAATTTCACTATTTGAAACTTTTCCAAAAAATATTTATAGCAAAACTTCCAAGATGACTCATTTAAAACATATTTAAGAATGAGTCAAAAACCTTGTATTCCATAGGCTATATCTCTGAAAGTATAATGAACTAGAACCTGAAATTTTTACTAGGCATACTAGGATATGTCTCTTGAGTAAGCTCCAAAATCATTTGTCTAAAGAATCCCAGAAAACAAGTTATAGATAAAATTCCAATATAACTCTCTTGAAACAACAAAACCCTAGGATCGATGCTCTGATACGAAATGTTATGAACCCAACACCTTGAAAATGATAAAAATTCAATGAATATAGTCCATTTTGAGGGGGAAGCCTCCTTTTACAATAAATCCAATTCATAAGACGATCTATGATGATCCTAATATTATTATTAGATTTCCTTGGTATATATAGGAGACAACATGTGAAATTATAATGAAAGGGTACAATGAAAGGTTCTAGTCGACCTACAAATATAACAAATAAACTAATAATGAATGCTTATTAGGGACTTAAAAAATTGTCTTAAGGATAAGATATGCATTTTTTTGGGGGGCTAGTTGGTAGCTTATTTTACAACTTTGGGACTTCTGCATGATGATGGATTTTTCACACCCAGGTTTTGAGCTACAAGCCATGTTGGTGAAACCGCACGTGGGATAATTTTGTGTTTCTTGTAAGGTTCACTTACACTCCTTCCAAGAAATAAGTTTTAGAATGGTTGTGACACTGTGTAACTAATTTAAGTTGTATATATAGGGGCAGAGAGGGAAGACATGGGGTTGTTGTTGATAGTTGTTGCGATAGGTTATTGTTATTAATTTATAGAAGAGATTGTTGCTAAGGAGAGCTATCATTGTAGATAAAGAGTGATAAGGAAAATTGTATGTAATGTCTCTCTTCAAATGAAATGGAATGGATTTTGAGTTGGTTCCCCTTTAAATTGATGATCATTATCGGTTTTTTTCATTGTCTTTACTTGATGGTATATGTAGGTATAATTCATGTTTATGGTTCATGTTTAGTTTCACAGTTCAATTAAATATCTCATTGTAATGCTCACTAGTGTTTCAGTTGAGAACTTATCCTTTTCAGGGTATTTAAAATATTGATACCAATAAAATATGTTGTTGGATTGCACACTGAACCTTGGGTCTAGTGTTTCGGTTTCAACACATGGATATATTATCCCCTATCATTGAGGAATATCCAATGTTATATGCATATCACATGGATGGTACAAATTATGTGGAAGAATTCTCTCCTACACATTTTCTTGAACCTGTTATGGATTATGAAGAGCATATTAAACAATGGCTACTCAAAGGAGGAAAACACTCACCTCCTGAATTAGTTCATATAGTGTGACTAAGTATGGATCCTTGAATACAAAATAATACATGAATCCTATGAAGAAATAAAAAGGATAGAAATTTGGAGTTATATGAGGAGGCATATATGAATGACATATGTTATGGTTGGTATGATTTAGAGAATTCTTACAAGAAATGGTATATGGACAATTNTTGAATACAAAATAATACATGAATCCTATGAAGAAATAAAAAGGATAGAAATTTGGAGTTATATGAGGAGGCATATATGAATGACATATGTTATGGTTGGTATGATTTAGAGAATTCTTACAAGAAATGGTATATGGACAATTGTCACTTATGGGAAAACTACTTCCACATTCTCTTTGATGACTCTACTCCATGATATGAAGAGAACAACATTGAAGGAAGACATGAGTTGGTTATCAATATCAGTTTTTAGATTGCATATTATCCAATGATATTTTTCCTTCCGGATCCATAAATGATATTTTACAACTATTTGGTTTCTCTTTTGGGCATGGATGATTCTATTTGTTTAGATCCACATGAACGTGGTAAGCATTTGGAGCACAATATTCAACCATTAACCAAGTTGAGGAGTAATCAATTGGGAGTCAACATGAGCACATGCACATGGGACCTATGTTTATGGACAAGATTCTTGGGCCACTTCAACATTGGGACTAGTACTTGTACATCAGACATTGAATTACGGATGAGATTCCAAGATTACTTCATCATTTTAGTCAACATTTGTATATGGAAACCAATTTTATGGGAAATATTCTTTGACTACTTGTTGGGCCCTTTGTTTTTGGTTAGAAGTTGTGCAAGGAGGACTATAGTCCCAATTATGGTCAAACACGAGTTGCACAAGCCACAAAGAAGCTGGACAGTGGAGCAAGCAAAGAAACAAAAAATGGTTGCGAAAAGGGAAAATGCAACAACAACCAGGAAAAATAAGTTACAACAGAACAAGAACAAGAAAGAATGCAGACTCTAAAGTCAAAATATCCCACTCAACCTATATGTATGAGATGCATATAATTGTAAAAGGGTTGGGTGTAGTTGGTTGGTTGTTAGGTTTTGTCATAGATGGTATAGAGGGCGCAGACAGATTAAAGGTTTTTTGATTATAATTTGTATACAGTTTTGGGGAAAAGGGTAGATAGAGATCTGAGACATGAGTCCTGAGGCATAAGCTTGTAATATAGTCTTGATTTGTATCTTTGAGATTGTACCCGAGAATCTCTTCTGATAATATATATGGAAGGACCTAAAATTTTGAAATTACTGTGTCATTCTGTGTTTATGCTTATGAATTGTCTCCTTACAATACTTCTTTATGTTTGATAAGATCAATGCGTTGTATATGTTTACAAATGCTTCTACAACTTGATTGTCTTTATTTCCAGTATGAATGAGTTCAGATCTGTTCTGTGGTTAGTCTGTCTTGCGCAAGGTTATCTTGAATCTTGGAGATTCTGGAAACCCACCTAAGTATTCTCCTTGCCCTTCCCTATCTTCTTGTCTTGGTTGTGCTTCGGGTGAGACTTCTTCTCTTTGGAGGAGATGAAAATTCCAACGCTCTAGACTACTTGGTGCCTTTTTTTGGTAACTTGAGAAGGACCTTGGTTTGATCAATTCCGCACCAACAAAATGGTTTCGTTGTTGGGACCTGCGTAAAAAGGGAACCTGTAGGGAGAATGCTTCCGTGGATTCACCGATCCGATATTCACTAGTGGTGGGAGAAAAATTGAGACGCCTTCATAAGGAAAGACGTGGAGCTGCGAGGGAAATATGTGAAAGATACATGAGAGGTTGTCTTTTACTTAGAAAGATCGAGTGACCAGTACGATATATTATGGGTTAAGTTCTCATAAGAAATTTTCCACTGGATAGAGAGGCTCCAAGAAGCTCAAGAATTCCAGGAACAAGTCAAGAAGACATGCTCTTGGGATATAGAAAATATCGTAACACTTCATTGGCTGGATCATCCGGTAACATGAGCGATTGATTTCTGGGTCAATACAACATTAGAAGGATACATTATCAAGTTTGCAGTTTAGAATCATACATTTTTTTCATGGGAAGAAGAGGATTTCAAGAAAGAAGCAAGGGGAAGATTGTTGAGAGAAATCCCCCTGTGGATTAAGGTTTTCTTGATGGAGGAGGGGATGTTGACTATGTCCTTGACTGAGATGGTAGTGTAAACACCCTTGCTTGGGGTGGGGTGAGTTTTGAGTGGAGTCATGTCTTGAGAGAGGGGGGAGGGTTCTTTGACAAACGAGGGAGAAAAAATAAATGGACTCAAGGGATGAGCAAGCCTTGAAAAGTGCCACCATTGTTGAGAAGTGGTGGCATGGTAAGATAAAGAAAGAAATAAAATAGTCCAAGAAGTTGCAGAAAGAATTCAGACCAGGAGAATTTGAGGAAGGACAGATGGAAGAGTTGCAAAATATGAGAAGATAGGAAAGACTGGCTAGTCAAATATTGAACAAGAGAGAAGCACATAGAGAAAGAAGTCCTCAAGAGGGTGGATAAGAAGAAGTAGGTGTTGTAGCACGGGAAAATGAAGACGACATGGATCTTGAAGAAGAGAGAGAAGATTAATCCCGATACCAGGGAATATAAGGAATCTGACTGAAGAGACCTCTCCAGAGGATGAGAACGAGACCCCCCATATCAAAGAAACCCTCCCCGAAGCTAGTGGCACCAACCCCGAATCACCCATACCCCAAGTGTCTTCTATACAAGTGGTAAATTTTGTACTACTTTCTTATGTTATTTCTGTTCCATTTCAGTCAGTTAGTCAGTCACAACCAGGAAGTGTGAATACTGGGAGGATATTGGGATCCCCTCATAGATCGCAACCAGGACCATTAGGTTTCATCTTGGTAGGAGAAGTAAGATCAACAATGGCTGGTAATGCGGGAGGTTTGATTGCTCGATACCCATAGTTTTTGGGTAAGGGAGATGATGATGTTGAGAAACATTGGTTCTTATGTGAAGCAATCTGGAGGTCGAGAAGGACTTTGGATGCAAATAAATTGGTTGAATTCTAGACTACCTTGAGAGGTTGTGCTCTCAAATTGTACATGAAGGCCATTTATCCAGGAGTACCAAGAGTGCAAGGTCAAGCGTTCAGACTTGACCATTTATGGACAAATTTCAAAGCAGAGTTTAAGATACCTCAGTCAAAACAACAAACTCTGTTTAAGTTGCATGAAATTCAACAAAGAGAAGGTGAATCAGCCTGGGAATATAGCCATAAATTTAAAGACGCTATAGGGAGGATAACACATCCAATCCATGAAGAGCATCAAAGAGAATGGTATATGCAGGGATTGATACCTATGACATATATTCTGTTAATGCAATAGTGTATAGCCACTTTGAGAGATTCCTTGGAACAATCAATGAATATTGAATCCATGGCAGGATATACGAGGAGCCTGAGAGTGACTAGACCTCCAAAATACGCAAATCTAGCGCAACTACAAGGACAAATTTTAGCGCTCATAGAAAATATTCAAGAATGGAAAATACAGAGTGTTGGACCTCAACCAATCTTTGGAGAATCTTTGTCATGTTTGACCATTTTTGGGACTTTGACAGGCAGGTCGAAGATGGAGCACCCAGGCGAAGCAGAGATCCTGATATCTCGCCCCTTTTTGTGGGCTTTTTGGGTTTAGGGTTTATGTAACAGGTATGGGATGTCGGCCCATGGGTCTTACACATGTTTATGCCCCTTTTGTAATGTATAAATAAGTATCTAGGCAATGTAAGAAGGAGTCAATTGTGAGCCAGTGAGCTAAGTGCCAATAGTTGTGAATGCTTTGTGCATATTGTGTGTTGAGAACTTGCAGAGCTAAGTGCAAGTGATTATAAGAAGGCTATGTGTTGTGCCAATATTGGGGAAGGAGGATCTGGTGAGGTGCGCGCAGATCTCATGTCCTATGCGGAGTTGGTTTTGTGGCTCTGTGCATGTAAGAAGATTGAAAGAAGATAATAAAGAAGAGGAAGAGTTGGTGGATGTAGCCCCACATTGGGGTGAACCACGTATATCCTGTGTTGTGATCACTTTGTGTTATTGATGTGATTTATGCTTAGTACTGAATCTTTATGTATGTTAGATGTATTTGATGTAGTAGCTTAGTGCTTAGTGATATGAATGAATGCTAGATATAATCTATTTCTATGTGATAAGTGATTAGATGTGTTAGATCTTGTTGAATGTTGTTTTGTTGTGTAATTATGGTTTTACCTGCGATGTGAATAAAGGGTTAAAGACTAATGAATGTTAACTATTAAGTTCTCTGTTAAGTATTGTGATCACAGATCTGTGTCCCATCTAGGTTGTAGAAACTTGAGTCCTACAGCCCCCCTGCCTCTACCTCGGGTGAGATTTCATCTGCTTCACAGGTGTTGCTAAAAGGGCCGATAGTTAGGGTTTTTTTGGTGCGCTATTGAAGTGTTGAACCTTGGGTCTGCCCCTATGCCAACAAATGGTTTCATTTCTGGGACCTGAAACTATGATTGTTGGGAACTAAAGAAAAGATAAAGCTATGTGCGTAGATTTGTTGTTGTAGTGCACAATAATATACTTGACTTGTGAAGCTCTATGCCAAGAAGAGAAGTCCGATCTGAAGAAAAGAGGTAAGATCTTAAAGCTTGGTTCTCTGATAAAGGTAAGACAAGTGGAAATTTTTGTTTTGAAAGAATGGATCTAGGTATATTTGATAGATTTCGTCCTAGTCTGAAAACTAGGGCACAACTAGAAGAAAGAAGATGTGATATGAATAGATCTGATAGAAATAGTGAAAGATATGTTATTCCTATGCATAGAAAGAATATTTGGACTAACAAGTGGATGTAGGATCCTAGAAAGAATTTTTTATAGGTCTATCACTGTGATCCCAGTGTGCAGTACAATAAAGGTTGGGGATCATTTCAGAGAAAGAGAGGATTGAATATTTGTTATAGTTGCAGAAGACCAGGACATCTTGCTAAGGAATTCCCTGGTAGAGGTCCTATTTGCCTTTGTTGTAAGGCTATTGGACATGAAGTTTTAGATTGCCCTATAATGATTGCTAAAGTTGAAAAGATGAACATGAGACAAGAAAACTATGAGAAAGGTAAAGAGACTAAGGATATGATAGAACCCCAGAAAGAATCAGAGACTATATTATTGCAGATGAAAGAAACACTGAATGATCACAAAGACATCAGTTTATCAGAGATCTTAAAAGAGAAAGAGTGCATAGAAACAAGAATAGGAGACTTCGACATAGACTGTGTATTGGATGCATAAACATAGGTGAACATCATGATAGAAAGTACTTGGGAAATCTTAGGAAATCCTGCTATGATTCCTTCTTTGGGAGGAATAAGATTGTTTAAAGGAAAGATGATAACCCTAGGTGGAATAATTACTCATGTACCTATGAGTGCTCATGGAACATCGACAAAAGAAGGATTCAAGGTCATTAATTTTGTTGAGAAAAACGCCCTTTTTCCACTTTTGTTAGGAAGGACTTGGATTGAGAGAGATCTGATCTGAAGGAGAGAAGAAGAGGAATCTGTTGAACAAAAAAAATAAGAATTAAGGGATTTCATGGCTAAGAGAATAGTGCACTTAATAGAAGAAAAAGAGGACAAGTCGAAGCAACTGAGGGCAAGAGACTTAGCTGTTGAAGTTGAAAGAACACAAGAAGGCTTAAAGAACCTATCCATGCAAGAGAGTAGAGCACCTACTCTAGAATCAGTAAAAGAAAAAGTATTACCCTTGAACCCTATGAAAGATCCTCAACAATGCAAAGTTTCTATACTAAGAGCAGATAAAAACAAGAATGGAAAGAGGAATCCAGAGATGCAGATCACAGGGAAGAAAGCAAGGAAGATCAGTAAGAAGAAAGAAAAGATAGAAAAATTGCAGGAGGTTCCAGAGAGGACTTCACAAAAGGAAGGTTTTCAGAACTTGAACCTCGCCAGAATAACATAACAACATCGACTGATACTTTGCCACGACGAATAAATATGACTGTTGGAGGCATATCGACCATTGGAACGATGCTCCAAAACGGATAGAAATGCAATTATTGCCAGAAAGATCGCTATTGGACCATTGGGACCGCGCCATAACGGATGAAATTGTATTGATTAAGGCATTCCTGTTCGTTGGAGGAATCCATTATGATGTTTTTGATTTAACCAGTCGAATGTTACACCGAGGAAACTTTTGTGGATTGTGATTATTTGAGCCCACAGAGAACTAATTGCTTTCACGCAGTGCTTATTGATACCTCGCCACCTGTTTTTATTACCTTGAGCATTTGTCCACCTATCCGAATTTTTTTATCACGAGCATGCATGTCGAGCGACCTTAGTGTAGTAGAGAAATCCATCGAAGAGATCTTGTTTGACCTCGTGGCGGAGAAGGTCATGTCGGCAAGAGCACAGGCCTCATCGATGAGAGGATTTCAAGACTCCCCATCGACTGCACGTCAATTTGGGACATCCCGAACTGCGACAGAGAAACAGAGAAAGCATCGCAATGACTTGGAAAACGGGAAGATCATCCCATCAATACTGCCCGACTATATGTCGCCTCTGACTAGTGCGGTTAGACGTGACACCATACCAAGAGACTTCGACTATATGCTAATCATTGTGTACCTCCCGAAGGGGATACACACAATTGGACTGCAATTAGGAGAAATTATGACTCTAAAGATCAGTGATTTCAACTTGGGAGACCACAAGAATTATGGAATGATCACCCCACATAAGTATTTGACAAAGACAATGGGGAAGAAGTCGAAGATAATCTCCGAGCCATGGACCATGGACATCGCGAGATCAACAATCCTTAACGTGATGAATATCCCACACTTCAGTAGACATCAAGAGGTTAACTCATGCGCTAAACTCCTCCTGTCATGCTACCATGGTGGTTACCTGTGGTTGGATCAATGCATCACAGTAGATCTGTCATTGATCCATCGGATCACCGGATTGAGCATGCAAGGACCCGACCCTTAAGATTTTTACCTAGGGAAGGTTGCAGATCGCACCCTCGCGCAACGCATAAAATAAACTTATGGTGATGTAGAAAAGGGGAAGCGGGGCTACAAGGTAGCCTCCATCCAAAATGGCACAGTGTGCCTAGCTTTCCAGTTGATCGTTGGTAAGCTTGTCAGGAAGAACAAACCAACGCAGGTCATGGGGTTCATCTTCGACCTCACATGAAAATGCATCAAATGGATGCAAATGAACTGGGCGAGCTACCTCATCAACCAGTTGGAGAAATATTTCCATGAAGCACAAGACCAGGGCTACGAGTTTCATTTTAGATGGTTGTTGATTCTGATTGCCTTCATTGCCTGGGAGATGCTGGAAGGAGAGACCTTCCCTAGAATTGTACTGTCTGAACCACTGGCCGCAAAGTTCATTACACTTTGGTATTCGAGCAACATGGAAAAACAATGGAAATCCAATGCAGTGTTCCACACATATTATTTACAACTAAAGAGGGCCATTGAATCTTTCCCTTTCATGACGTCGAATACTCTACATAGGTTCAGGCCACTTGTGAAGTTCCGCGCAGATAGGAATTTCATTTACATCACTGCGTGTGGGGATGAACACAAGAAAGATCTCTAGTCCTATTACAAACTCATAGAGGAGGACATGGAAGAAATAACCAAGGAATGGCCTGCAAAGTTCCTTGTACCGATCGAATAGACAAAACTCTTCGACCCCCACCTCATCGAAAGTTTTGTACTCACTCGAGAAGAGTATGATGGACCCAACAACAACAGAAGGAAGAAGAAGGAAGAAGTACAGGAAATGAACAATGCATCAAAGGAAACTACACCATATTCACCAGGAGGAGGAGGATATGACGAAGTAGACCAGGAAGAGAACGAAGGGGAAGAAAACAAGTAGGAACATGGAAAAGTGACATCACCTAAGGATCCCATCACGGAGGCTGATATATCCAAGAAAAGAAAGGTTTCCCCGAAGAAACCGTCAACACGGAAGAAATCACAAGAAAATAAGCCTCAATTACAGACTGTACTCACGGTGGATGATATTGACCTTATCATCACAGTTGTATCAAACACCTCAGAGGACATTTTGCAGCGAAATGAAGCCAAACAAGAGACAATGTTTTAAAGGATCGAGGCGGATCTCAAAGGGGTACAACATGCTCTTTCAAAGGGGTACACCATGCTATGTATTCAAGCCACACAGTTTCTACTGCACCGTTGTGATCAGGGGGCATAAAAGTAGGAGATGAGCCTGCCCATCTACGCAGATTAGCAAATTCGACAGAGGCTCGCCTTCGTCGGGTCCAGGAGGAAAAGGAGAAGGCCACAGATGCATTGAAGCAAGTAAAGGAGGAAGCCTTAGAGCAACGTCAGGTTGCGCAGCAAGAGAAAGATGACCTCCAGGTGAAGCTTACAGAGGATAAAGCGCAGATCCATAAGGAAAAAGAACAAATGCTCACAGAGTAGATTGGAGTTAAAGAAGCAGTCACTAGAGCACTTTGCTCTATGCCGGGCCTCCTACAGACAGAACAAGACATAGTGGAGAGTCAAGTGGAGAAGCTCGTTGAAGTTATTCAACATCTTCAAGCAAGAGTGGCAGAACTGGAACTGCAAGTAGTGCTAAGCACTCCGCAGGAAGTGCGAGACTAGAGAGAAGAAACTGCCAAGATCACAGTAGAAAGAATCAAGGCATTGGCATCAGAATGTAAGCTAATCAACAACCGCAATGTGCATACCTATGAGTGTCTCGCAGAGGACCCATAACTAAGATAATTAGAAGCACATCTTCAAGAGGAAAAACAACAAGCATCGATAGTGCAAGTGAAGTTGAAACTGCTTTCAACAGTGGATAAGATGAAAAGGTCAGAGGAACAACACACAGTTCAACAACAGGTCCATGCCATCCAGAGTAAAGTCATGGAAGTGACCCAGAGACTCCAGTTGGTACAGAATGAAGCCTAGACACTTTTTGAGAAGATAGAGGGGCAAGGAGTGTAGCTAGAACATGTAGTCAGCTCAGTGGAGCAAATCTTGGAAGGACCGGTCACAGAGAAAATCATTCAGGAGTTCATCGAGCAAGAGGCTCTAGCAAAGCAACAACTGAAGGCAGCTCGAGCCAAGATCGAGGCCTTTGAAGCAGAGTTTCCCAGATCAGAGTGACTTGGGATGAGTCACAAGTGAGTGTTGGGGCCCTGTTGGCCCTCGACCAAGCTTTGGAGAACCTTGGTCATGTTTGACCATTTTTGGGACTTCAACAGGCATGTCGAAGACGGAGCATCCAGGCGAAGCGGGGATCGCAGGATCTCACCCCTTTTTGTGGGATTTTTGGGTTTAGGGTTTATGTAACGGGTATGGGATGTCGGCCCATGGGTATTACCCATTTTTAGGCCCTTTTTGTAATGTATAAATAAGTAGCTAGGCGATGTAAGAAGGAGTCATGTGTAAGCTAGTGAGCTAAGTGATAATACTTGTGAATACTTTGTGCATACTGTGTATTGAGAATTTGTAGAGCTAAGTGCAAGTGATTGTAATAAGGCTCTGTGCTGTGCCAAGCTCAGGAAAGGAGGATCTGGCGAAGTGTGCGCAGATCTCATGTCCTATGCGGAGTTGGTTTTGTGGCCTTGTGCATGTAAGAAGATTGAAAGAATATAATAAATAAGACGAAGTTTTGATGGACATAGCCCCATGCTGGGTTGAACCACGTATATCCTGTGTTGTGATTGCTTTGTGTTATTGATGTGATTTATGCTTAGTATTGAATCTTTATGTATGCCAAATGTATCTGATGTAGTAGCTTAGTGCTTAGTGATATGCATGAATGCTAGATCTAATCTATTTCGATGTGTTAAGTTCTTGGATGTGTTAGATATTGTTGAATGCTGCACTGTTATGTAATTAGGGTTTTACCTGTGATGTGAATAAAGGGTTAAATACTAATGAAATGTTAACTGCTAAGTGCTCTGTTAAGTATTGTTATCATAGATCTGTGTCCCAGCTAGGTTGTAGACACTTGATTCCTACAATCCCCCCTGCCTCTACCTCGGGTGAGACTTCATCTACTTCACAGGTGTTGCCGAAAGGGATGGTAGTTAGGGTTTTGTTGGTGTGTTGTTGAAGCGTTGAACCATGGGTTGGCCCATGTGCTAACACCCAGACTAGGACGACTGCAAGTTTGGTGTACCAGATGTTACAGAGAAGGACATATGGTGAAAAAATTTCCACGAATGAGGGGAATGGGAGCTCCTCAGAATCCGATGGGACCCTCACCAGGACCCATTGTAGGAGTTGTGCAAGTATCCACAAATTTACCATTCCATACCCCAACCCCATATCATGCTTTTCTAGGTAATCAAGCATTGTCGTCAGTTGAGTATTGCTAGATTTTTCGAATCCATGGGAATGGGCCAAGACAGTGCCCTGTTATTCAGAAGTATTCAAAAATACCGAATACTGTGCATTGTAAGTTTTGCACATCTACCACACAAGCTACCAATCAGTGTAGAGAATTGGATGAACTTGCAGAAAGACTGGATCGAACATCATTCAGGGTGAATGAAACCCCTCAGGGACTGGGAATAGGTCGAGGAGGGGGAGATGGAGGAGACTTCAGAGGAGGAAGAACCAGATGAATAGGACCAAGTAGATGCTACAACTGTGACGAGCAAGGCCACATGGATAGATATTGTCCTCACCCGAGGCGACCATGATGCTCTCATTGCAGAACCAATGGGCACGCAACTGAAGACTACCCAAAGCTAATTGTGAAATGGGAAGATAGGGTACATCAATGAGGAACTAATATTATCAGTTCAAAGATAAAGAGATTCATTAAAGGACAAATACCCAACCTCAATATCGTTACTCGAGGAAGGAAAAAT
Source organism: Picea sitchensis (assembly GCA_010110895.2). NCBI lineage: Eukaryota > Viridiplantae > Streptophyta > Pinopsida > Pinales > Pinaceae > Picea > Picea sitchensis. Next base: position 12,524 of record SNQJ01S0071328.1, on the reverse strand, counting down.
ACTGGTGCAGATGCTGATAGTTTACCTTAGATCTAGAAAGCAATGCCTAAGGAGGAGATGTATGATCCTATGAAACATAAGATATTCTTTAAAAAGGAAATAAAATTATTCCAGAATACCCCTGGCCCTAAGATGCAAGAAAGTCCCCCTTAGCCTATTGTTTATCCTAAGATTGTGCAAGTCCCCGCTTCACCCCCTGCACCCCGAAATCCTATAATTTCGATGAGACAACCTGAGAAGACTCAAAACATAGTTGAACTTTGGTTTCATCTATTTTATGATATTCTTGGGAAAGACCAGTTGATAGAAAAGTTGTGCAATTCCCTATACCTAATCCTAGGAACTAAGGAATCTCCATAAACTAGAATAAGGACTAATCTTCTCGAGAAGAATACTCAGAGAGTGCAGAGAAGGAAAATATGAATTGGAAAAGAGTTTATATTAGCATCCCTGTTTGATGAGTTTGAGATTAAGGGTTTTATGTTAGATCTAGGATATGATGTTAATATACTACCTAAAAAGACTTGGGAAGCTTTAGGAAAACCCCAGTTGACATATTCCTCAATTCAATTAAGAATGGCTAATCAGTATTGTATTTTTCCAATAAGAAGACTGGAGAATGTGGAAATAGATGTTGCGGGAGTGAAGACTGTAGATGATTTTGAGGTGATCAAAATCATGGGGGATAATGACCCTTATCCTACACTACTTGGTATTGATTGGGCTTACGACAACTATGCGGTGATTGACCTAAAGAAAGACACTATGAAATTTGAGGCAAACAAAATAAAAGTAGTTCAACCCTTGGATCCATATGTAGGCCCTTAATACACGAAGCCAACATACAACAATATGGAGGGAGAAGACTTACATCAGTTGTACA
>SNQJ01S0071328.1:0-11631 GCA_010110895.2 Picea sitchensis | reverse complement strand
TTGAATACAAAATAATACATGAATCCTATGAAGAAATAAAAAGGATAGAAATTTGGAGTTATATGAGGAGGCATATATGAATGACATATGTTATGGTTGGTATGATTTAGAGAATTCTTACAAGAAATGGTATATGGACAATTGTCACTTATGGGAAAACTACTTCCACATTCTCTTTGATGACTCTACTCCATGATATGAAGAGAACAACATTGAAGGAAGACATGAGTTGGTTATCAATATCAGTTTTTAGATTGCATATTATCCAATGATATTTTTCCTTCCGGATCCATAAATGATATTTTACAACTATTTGGTTTCTCTTTTGGGCATGGATGATTCTATTTGTTTAGATCCACATGAACGTGGTAAGCATTTGGAGCACAATATTCAACCATTAACCAAGTTGAGGAGTAATCAATTGGGAGTCAACATGAGCACATGCACATGGGACCTATGTTTATGGACAAGATTCTTGGGCCACTTCAACATTGGGACTAGTACTTGTACATCAGACATTGAATTACGGATGAGATTCCAAGATTACTTCATCATTTTAGTCAACATTTGTATATGGAAACCAATTTTATGGGAAATATTCTTTGACTACTTGTTGGGCCCTTTGTTTTTGGTTAGAAGTTGTGCAAGGAGGACTATAGTCCCAATTATGGTCAAACACGAGTTGCACAAGCCACAAAGAAGCTGGACAGTGGAGCAAGCAAAGAAACAAAAAATGGTTGCGAAAAGGGAAAATGCAACAACAACGAGGAAAAATAAGTTACAACAAAACAAGAACAAGAAAGAATGTAGACTCTAAAGTCAAAATATCCCACTCAACCTATATGTATGAGATGCATATAATTGTAAAAGGGTTGGGTGTAGTTGGTTGGTTGTTGGGTTTTGTCATAGATGGTATAGAGGGTGCAGACAGATTAAAGGTTTTTTTATTGTAATTTGTATACAGTTTTGGGGAAAAGGGTAGATAGAGCTCTGAGACATGGGTCCAGAGCCATAAGCTTGTAACAAAGTCTTGATTTGTATCTTTGAGATTGTACTCGAGAAGCTCTTCTGATAATATATATGGAAGGACCTAAAATTTTGAAATTACTGTGTCATTCTGTGTTTATGCTTATGAATTGTCTCCTTACAATACTTCTTTATGTTTGATAAGATCAATGCGTTGTATCTGTTTACAAATTCTTCTGCAACTTGATTGTCTTTATTTCCAGTATGAATGAGTTCAGATCTATTATGTGGTTAGTCTGTCTTGCGCAAGGTTATCGTGAATCTTGGAGATTCTGGAAACCCACCTAAGTATTCCCCTTGCCCTTCCCTATCTTCTTGTCTTGGTTGTGCTTCGGGTGAGACTTCTTCTCTTTGGAGGAGATGAAAATTCCAACGCTCTAGACTACTTGGTGCCTTTTTTTGGTAACTTGAAAAGGACCTTGGTTTGATCAATTCCGCACCAACAAAATGGTTTCATTGCTGGGACCTGCGTAAAAAGGGAACCTGTAGGGAGAATGCTTCCATGGATTCACCGATCCGATATTCACCAGTGGTGGGAGAAAAATTGAGACGCCTTCATAAGAAAAGACGTGGAGCTGCGAGGGAAATATGTGAAAGATACACGAGAGGTTGTCTTTTACTTAGAAAGATTGAGTGACTAGTACGATATATTATGGGTTAAGTTCTCATAAGAAATTTTCCACTGGATAGAGAGGCTCCAAGAAGCTCCAGAATTCCAGGAACAAGTCAAGAAGACATGCTCTTGGGATATAGAAAATATCGTAACACTTCATCGACTGGATCATCCGGTAACATGAGTGATTAATTTCTGGGTCAATACAACATTAGAAGGATACATTATCAATTTTGCAGTTGAGAATCATACATCTTTTTCATGGGAAGAAGAGGATTTCAAGAAAGAAGCAAGGGGAAGACTGTTGAGAGAAATCCCCCTGTGGATTAAGGTTTTCTTGATGGAGGAGGGGATGTTGACTATGTCCTTGACTGAGATGGTAGCGTAAACACCCTTGCTTGGGGTGGGGTGAGTTTTGAGTGGAGTCATGTCTTGAGAGGGGGGGAGGGTTCTTTGACAAACGAGGGAGCAAAAATAAATGGACTCAAGGGATGAGCAAGCCTTGAAAAGTGCCACCATTGTTGAGAAGTGGTGGCATGGTAAGATAAAGAAAGAAATAAAATAGTCCGAGAAGTTGCAGAAAGAATTCAGACCAGGAGAATTTGAGGAAGGACAGATGGAAGAGTTGCAAAAGATGAGAAGATAGGAAAGACTGGCTAGTCAAATATTGAACGAGAGAGAAACACATAGAGAAAGAAGTCCTCAAGAGGGTGGACAAGAAGAAGTAGGTGTTGTAGCACGGGAAAATGAAGACGACATGGATCTTGAAGAAGAGAGAGAAGATTAATCCCAATACCAGGGAATATCAGGAATCTGACTGAAGAGACCTCTCCAGAGGATGAGAACGAGACCCCCCATATCAAAGAAACCCTCCCCGAAGCTAGTGACACCAACCCCGAATCACCCATACCCCAAGTGTCTTCTATACAAGTGGTAAGTTTTGTACTACTTTCTTATGTTATTTCTGTTCCATTATAGTCAGTTAGTCAGTCACAACCAGGAAGTGTGAATACTGGGAGGATATTGGGATTCCCTCATAGATCGCAACCAGGACCATTAGGTTTCATCTTGGTAGGATAAGTAAGATCAACAATGGCTGGTAATGCGGGAGGTTCGATTGCTCGATACCCATAGTTTTTGGGTAAGGGAGATGATGATGTTGAGAAACATTGGTTCTTATGTGAAGCAATCTGGAGGTCGAGAAGGACTCTGGATGCAAATAAATTGATTGAGTTCCAGACTACCTTGAGAGGTTGTTCTCTCAAATTGTACATGAAGGCCATTTAGCCAGGAGTACCAAGAGTGCAAGGTCAAGCGTTCAAACTTGACCAGTTATGGACAAATTTCAAAGCAGAGTTTAAGCTACCTCAGTCAAAACAACAAACTTTGTTTGAGTTGCATGAAATTCAACAAAGAGAAGGTGAATCAGCCTGGGAATATAGCCATAAATTTAAAGACGCTATAGGGAGGATAACACATCCAATCCATGAAGAACATCAAAGAGAATGGTATATCCAGGGATTGATACCTATGACATATATTCTGTTAATTCAATAGTGTATAGCCACTTTGAGATATTCCTTGGAACAATCAATGAATATTGAATCCATGGCAGGATATACGAGGAGCCTGAGAGTGACTAGACCTCAAAAATACGCAAATCTAGTGCAACTACAAGGACAAATTTTAGCGCTCACAGAAAATATTCAAGAATGGAAAATACCGAGTGTTGGCCCTCAACCAGTCTTTGGAGAATCTTGGTCATGTTTGACCATTTTTGGGACTTTGACAGGCAGGTCGAAGACGGAGCACCCAGGCAAAGCAGAGATCCTGATATCTCACCCCTTTTTGTGGGATTTTTGGGTTTAGGGTTTATGTAACGGGTATGGGATGTCGGCCCATGGGTATTACACATGTTTATGCCCCTTTTGTAATGTATAAATAAGTAGCTAGGCAATGTAAGAAGGAGTCAATTGTAATCCAGTGAGCTAAGTGCCAATAGTTGTGAATGCTTTGTGCATACTGTGTGTTGAGAACTTGCAGAGATAAGTGCAAGTGATTATAAGAAGGCTATGTGCTGTGCCAAGCTTGGGGAAGGAGGATCTGGTGAGGTGCGCGCAGATCTCATGTCCTATGCGGAGTTGGTTTTGTGGCTCTGTGCATGTAAGAATATTGAAAGAAGATAATAAAGAAGACGAAGAGTTGGTGGACGTAGCCCCACACTGGGGTGAACCACGTATATCCTGTGTTGTGATTGCTTTGTGTTATTGATGTGATTTATGCTTAGTACTGAATCTTTATGTATGTTAGATGTATTTGATGTAGTAGCTTAGTGCTTAGTGATATGAATGAATGCTAGATCTAATCTATTTCTATGTGATAAGTGCTTGGACGTGTTAGATCTTGTTGAATGTTGTTTTGTTGTGTAATTATGGTTTTACCTGCGATGTGAATAAAGGGTTAAAGACTAATGAATGTTAACTATTAAGTTCTCTGTTAAGTATTGTGATCACAGATCCGTGTCCCATCTAGGTTGTAGAAACTTGAGTCCTACAGCCCCCCCTGCCTCTACCTTGGGTGAGATTTCATCTGCTTCACAGGTGTTGCTGAAAGGGCCGATAGTTAGGGTTTTTTTGGTGCGTTGTTGAAGCGTTGAACCTTGGGTCTACCCTTGTGCCAACAAATGGTTCCATTTTTGGGACCTGAAACTATGATTGTTGGGAACTAAAGAAAATAGAAAGCTCTGTGCATAGATCTGTTGCTGTAGTGCGCAATAATATACTTGACTTGTGAAGCTCTGTGCCAAGAAGAGAAGTCTGATCTGAAGAAAAGAGGTAAGATCTTAAAAGCTTGGTTCTCTGATAAAGGTAAGATAAGTGGAAATTTTTGTTTTGAAAGAATGGATCTAGGTATATTTGATATATTTCGTCCTAGTCTGAAAACTAGGGCACAACTAGAAGAAAGAAGATGTGATATGAATAGATCTGATAGAAATAGTGAAAGATATGTTATTCCTATGCATAGAAAGAATTTTTGGACTAACAAGTGGATGTAGGATCCTAGAAAGAATTTTTTACAGGTCTATCACTGTGATCCCAGTGCGCAGTACAAGAAAGGTTGGGGATCATTTCAAAGAAAGAGAGGATCGAATATTTGTTATAGTTGCAGAAGACCGGGACATCTTGCTAAGGAATTCCCTGGTAGAGGTCCTATTTGCCTTTGTTGTAAGGCTATTGGACATGAAGTTTTAGATTTCCCTAGAATGATTGCTAAAGTTGAAAAGATGAACATGAGACAAGAAAACTATGAGAAAGGTAAAGAGACTAAGGATATGATAGAACCCCAGAAAGAATCAGAGATTATATTATTGCAGATGAAAGAAACACTGAATGATCACAAAGACATCAGTTTATCAGATATCTTTAAAGAGAAAGAGTGCATAGAAACAAGAATAGGAGACTTCAACATAGACTGTGTATTGGATGCAGAAACATAGGTGAACATCATGATAGAAAGTACTTGGGAAATATTAGGAAATCCTGCTATGATTCCTTCATTGGGAGGAATAAGATTGTTTAAAGGAAAGATGATAACCCTAGGTGGAAGAATTACTCATGTACCTATGAGTGCTCATGGAACATCGACAAAATAAGGATTCAAGGTCATTAAGTTTGTTGAGAAAAATGCCCCTTTTCCACTTTTTTTAGGAAGGACTTGGATTGAGAGAGATCTGATCCGAAGGAGAGAAGAAGAGGAATCTGTTGAACAAAAAAAATAAGAATTAAGGGATTTCATGGCTAAGAGAATAGTGCACTTAATAGAAGAAAAAGAGGACAAGTCGAAGCAACTGAGGGCCAGAGACTTAGCTGTTGAAGTTGAAAGAACACAAGAAGGCTTAAAGAACCTATCCATGCAAGAGAGTAGAGCACCTACTCTAGAATCAGTAAAAGAAAAAGTATTACCCTTGAACCCTATGAAAGATCCTCAACAATGCAAAGTTTCTATACTAAGAGCAGATAAAAACAAGAATGGAAAGAGGAATCCAGAGATGCAGATCACAGGGAAGAAAGCAAGGAAGATCAGTAAGAAGAAAGAAAAGATAGAAAAATTGCAGGAGGTTCCAGAGAGGACTTCACAAAAGGAAGGTTTTCAGAACTTGAACCTCGCCAGAATAACATAACAACATCGACTGATACTTTGCCACGACGAATAAATATGACTGTTGGAGGCATATCGACCATTGGAACGATGCTCCAAAACGGATAGAAATGCAATTATTGCCAGAAAGATCGCTATTGGACCATTGGGACCGCGCCATAACGGATGAAATTGTATTGATTAAGGCATTCCTGTTCGTTGGAGGAATCCATTATGATGTTTTTGATTTAACCAGTCGAATGTTACACCGAGGAAACTTTTGTGGATTGTGATTATTTGAGCCCACAGAGAACTAATTGCTTTCACGCAGTGCTTATTGATACCTCGCCACCTGTTTTTATTACCTTGAGCATTTGTCCACCTATCCGAATTTTTTTATCACGAGCATGCATGTCGAGCGACCTTAGTGTAGTAGAGAAATCCATCGAAGAGATCTTGTTTGACCTCGTGGCGGAGAAGGTCATGTCGGCAAGAGCACAGGCCTCATCGATGAGAGGATTTCAAGACTCCCCATCGACTGCACGTCAATTTGGGACATCCCGAACTGCGACAGAGAAACAGAGAAAGCATCGCAATGACTTGGAAAACGGGAAGATCATCCCATCAATACTGCCCGACTATATGTCGCCTCTGACTAGTGCGGTTAGACGTGACACCATACCAAGAGACTTCGACTATATGCTAATCATTGTGTACCTCCCGAAGGGGATACACACAATTGGACTGCAATTAGGAGAAATTATGACTCTAAAGATCAGTGATTTCAACTTGGGAGACCACAAGAATTATGGAATGATCACCCCACATAAGTATTTGACAAAGACAATGGGGAAGAAGTCGAAGATAATCTCCGAGCCATGGACCATGGACATCGCGAGATCAACAATCCTTAACGTGATGAATATCCCACACTTCAGTAGACATCAAGAGGTTAACTCATGCGCTAAACTCCTCCTGTCATGCTACCATGGTGGTTACCTGTGGTTGGATCAATGCATCACAGTAGATCTGTCATTGATCCATCGGATCACCGGATTGAGCATGCAAGGACCCGACCCTTAAGATTTTTACCTAGGGAAGGTTGCAGATCGCACCCTCGCGCAACGCATAAAATAAACTTATGGTGATGTAGAAAAGGGGAAGCGGGGCTACAAGGTAGCCTCCATCCAAAATGGCACAGTGTGCCTAGCTTTCCAGTTGATCGTTGGTAAGCTTGTCAGGAAGAACAAACCAACGCAGGTCATGGGGTTCATCTTCGACCTCACATGAAAATGCATCAAATGGATGCAAATGAACTGGGCGAGCTACCTCATCAACCAGTTGGAGAAATATTTCCATGAAGCACAAGACCAGGGCTACGAGTTTCATTTTAGATGGTTGTTGATTCTGATTGCCTTCATTGCCTGGGAGATGCTGGAAGGAGAGACCTTCCCTAGAATTGTACTGTCTGAACCACTGGCCGCAAAGTTCATTACACTTTGGTATTCGAGCAACATGGAAAAACAATGGAAATCCAATGCAGTGTTCCACACATATTATTTACAACTAAAGAGGGCCATTGAATCTTTCCCTTTCATGACGTCGAATACTCTACATAGGTTCAGGCCACTTGTGAAGTTCCGCGCAGATAGGAATTTCATTTACATCACTGCGTGTGGGGATGAACACAAGAAAGATCTCTAGTCCTATTACAAACTCATAGAGGAGGACATGGAAGAAATAACCAAGGAATGGCCTGCAAAGTTCCTTGTACCGATCGAATAGACAAAACTCTTCGACCCCCACCTCATCGAAAGTTTTGTACTCACTCGAGAAGAGTATGATGGACCCAACAACAACAGAAGGAAGAAGAAGGAAGAAGTACAGGAAATGAACAATGCATCAAAGGAAACTACACCATATTCACCAGGAGGAGGAGGATATGACGAAGTAGACCAGGAAGAGAACGAAGGGGAAGAAAACAAGTAGGAACATGGAAAAGTGACATCACCTAAGGATCCCATCACGGAGGCTGATATATCCAAGAAAAGAAAGGTTTCCCCGAAGAAACCGTCAACACGGAAGAAATCACAAGAAAATAAGCCTCAATTACAGACTGTACTCACGGTGGATGATATTGACCTTATCATCACAGTTGTATCAAACACCTCAGAGGACATTTTGCAGCGAAATGAAGCCAAACAAGAGACAATGTTTTAAAGGATCGAGGCGGATCTCAAAGGGGTACAACATGCTCTTTCAAAGGGGTACACCATGCTATGTATTCAAGCCACACAGTTTCTACTGCACCGTTGTGATCAGGGGGCATAAAAGTAGGAGATGAGCCTGCCCATCTACGCAGATTAGCAAATTCGACAGAGGCTCGCCTTCGTCGGGTCCAGGAGGAAAAGGAGAAGGCCACAGATGCATTGAAGCAAGTAAAGGAGGAAGCCTTAGAGCAACGTCAGGTTGCGCAGCAAGAGAAAGATGACCTCCAGGTGAAGCTTACAGAGGATAAAGCGCAGATCCATAAGGAAAAAGAACAAATGCTCACAGAGTAGATTGGAGTTAAAGAAGCAGTCACTAGAGCACTTTGCTCTATGCCGGGCCTCCTACAGACAGAACAAGACATAGTGGAGAGTCAAGTGGAGAAGCTCGTTGAAGTTATTCAACATCTTCAAGCAAGAGTGGCAGAACTGGAACTGCAAGTAGTGCTAAGCACTCCGCAGGAAGTGCGAGACTAGAGAGAAGAAACTGCCAAGATCACAGTAGAAAGAATCAAGGCATTGGCATCAGAATGTAAGCTAATCAACAACCGCAATGTGCATACCTATGAGTGTCTCGCAGAGGACCCATAACTAAGATAATTAGAAGCACATCTTCAAGAGGAAAAACAACAAGCATCGATAGTGCAAGTGAAGTTGAAACTGCTTTCAACAGTGGATAAGATGAAAAGGTCAGAGGAACAACACACAGTTCAACAACAGGTCCATGCCATCCAGAGTAAAGTCATGGAAGTGACCCAGAGACTCCAGTTGGTACAGAATGAAGCCTAGACACTTTTTGAGAAGATAGAGGGGCAAGGAGTGTAGCTAGAACATGTAGTCAGCTCAGTGGAGCAAATCTTGGAAGGACCGGTCACAGAGAAAATCATTCAGGAGTTCATCGAGCAAGAGGCTCTAGCAAAGCAACAACTGAAGGCAGCTCGAGCCAAGATCGAGGCCTTTGAAGCAGAGTTTCCCAGATCAGAGTGACTTGGGATGAGTCACAAGTGAGTGTTGGGGCCCTGTTGGCCCTCGACCAAGCTTTGGAGAACCTTGGTCATGTTTGACCATTTTTGGGACTTCAACAGGCATGTCGAAGACGGAGCATCCAGGCGAAGCGGGGATCGCAGGATCTCACCCCTTTTTGTGGGATTTTTGGGTTTAGGGTTTATGTAACGGGTATGGGATGTCGGCCCATGGGTATTACCCATTTTTAGGCCCTTTTTGTAATGTATAAATAAGTAGCTAGGCGATGTAAGAAGGAGTCATGTGTAAGCTAGTGAGCTAAGTGATAATACTTGTGAATACTTTGTGCATACTGTGTATTGAGAATTTGTAGAGCTAAGTGCAAGTGATTGTAATAAGGCTCTGTGCTGTGCCAAGCTCAGGAAAGGAGGATCTGGCGAAGTGTGCGCAGATCTCATGTCCTATGCGGAGTTGGTTTTGTGGCCTTGTGCATGTAAGAAGATTGAAAGAATATAATAAATAAGACGAAGTTTTGATGGACATAGCCCCATGCTGGGTTGAACCACGTATATCCTGTGTTGTGATTGCTTTGTGTTATTGATGTGATTTATGCTTAGTATTGAATCTTTATGTATGCCAAATGTATCTGATGTAGTAGCTTAGTGCTTAGTGATATGCATGAATGCTAGATCTAATCTATTTCGATGTGTTAAGTTCTTGGATGTGTTAGATATTGTTGAATGCTGCACTGTTATGTAATTAGGGTTTTACCTGTGATGTGAATAAAGGGTTAAATACTAATGAAATGTTAACTGCTAAGTGCTCTGTTAAGTATTGTTATCATAGATCTGTGTCCCAGCTAGGTTGTAGACACTTGATTCCTACAATCCCCCCTGCCTCTACCTCGGGTGAGACTTCATCTACTTCACAGGTGTTGCCGAAAGGGATGGTAGTTAGGGTTTTGTTGGTGTGTTGTTGAAGCGTTGAACCATGGGTTGGCCCATGTGCTAACACCCAGACTAGGACGACTGCAAGTTTGGTGTACCAGATGTTACAGAGAAGGACATATGGTGAAAAAATTTCCACGAATGAGGGGAATGGGAGCTCCTCAGAATCCGATGGGACCCTCACCAGGACCCATTGTAGGAGTTGTGCAAGTATCCACAAATTTACCATTCCATACCCCAACCCCATATCATGCTTTTCTAGGTAATCAAGCATTGTCGTCAGTTGAGTATTGCTAGATTTTTCGAATCCATGGGAATGGGCCAAGACAGTGCCCTGTTATTCAGAAGTATTCAAAAATACCGAATACTGTGCATTGTAAGTTTTGCACATCTACCACACAAGCTACCAATCAGTGTAGAGAATTGGATGAACTTGCAGAAAGACTGGATCGAACATCATTCAGGGTGAATGAAACCCCTCAGGGACTGGGAATAGGTCGAGGAGGGGGAGATGGAGGAGACTTCAGAGGAGGAAGAACCAGATGAATAGGACCAAGTAGATGCTACAACTGTGACGAGCAAGGCCACATGGATAGATATTGTCCTCACCCGAGGCGACCATGATGCTCTCATTGCAGAACCAATGGGCACGCAACTGAAGACTACCCAAAGCTAATTGTGAAATGGGAAGATAGGGTACATCAATGAGGAACTAATATTATCAGTTCAAAGATAAAGAGATTCATTAAAGGACAAATACCCAACCTCAATATCGTTACTCGAGGAAGGAAAAATACTGGTGCAGATGCTGATAGTTTACCTTAGATCTAGAAAGCAATGCCTAAGGAGGAGATGTATGATCCTATGAAACATAAGATATTCTTTAAAAAGGAAATAAAATTATTCCAGAATACCCCTGGCCCTAAGATGCAAGAAAGTCCCCCTTAGCCTATTGTTTATCCTAAGATTGTGCAAGTCCCCGCTTCACCCCCTGCACCCCGAAATCCTATAATTTCGATGAGACAACCTGAGAAGACTCAAAACATAGTTGAACTTTGGTTTCATCTATTTTATGATATTCTTGGGAAAGACCAGTTGATAGAAAAGTTGTGCAATTCCCTATACCTAATCCTAGGAACTAAGGAATCTCCATAAACTAGAATAAGGACTAATCTTCTCGAGAAGAATACTCAGAGAGTGCAGAGAAGGAAAATATGAATTGGAAAAGAGTTTATATTAGCATCCCTGTTTGATGAGTTTGAGATTAAGGGTTTTATGTTAGATCTAGGATATGATGTTAATATACTACCTAAAAAGACTTGGGAAGCTTTAGGAAAACCCCAGTTGACATATTCCTCAATTCAATTAAGAATGGCTAATCAGTATTGTATTTTTCCAATAAGAAGACTGGAGAATGTGGAAATAGATGTTGCGGGAGTGAAGACTGTAGATGATTTTGAGGTGATCAAAATCATGGGGGATAATGACCCTTATCCTACACTACTTGGTATTGATTGGGCTTACGACAACTATGCGGTGATTGACCTAAAGAAAGACACTATGAAATTTGAGGCAAACAAAATAAAAGTAGTTCAACCCTTGGATCCATATGTAGGCCCTTAATACACGAAGCCAACATACAACAATATGGAGGGAGAAGACTTACATCAGTTGTACA